>JAOTNS010001602.1:0-29096 GCA_028476615.1 Culter alburnus | reverse complement strand
ACCCTTTTCCCCTGTTCAGTATACCTCAAACCCAGTTGTAAGTTCAACGCTTAAAATATGGTCTCAATTTAGACAAACATACAAACTTAAGGACTTCTCCATGTTAAGCCCTCTCAGTAAAAAACCCTCTATTCCCCGCTGGTAAAATGGACCACACATATGTACAATGGCATAGTACTGGGTTGGCTAAATGTAGTGATTTTTACATAGATAACATTCTCTCCTACCTTTGCAGAAGTTTCAGTTGACACAGTCTGATCTGTTCCGATATTTTATTCAATCTCAAAGATCCCCTTCCTAACTTAACCCCTACCTCACTGATGGATAAAATTTTACAGAATCCTGTAACTCCCAAAGGTCAAATTTCTGCATCATACAATATGATTTTGTTTGCAAGAAATAATCCAATTGAAAAAATTAAAGAAAAGTGGACCAAAGATATTGGCTCTGTAATAATTGATGAAATATGGGATGATGCTCTAAAAAGAGTAAATGGATAATTTAAAACAATTTAAGATTCTTCACCACATATATTACACTAAATCTAAACTGTCAAAAATGTATCCAAATGTGTCAGATGTGATCGATGCAAAAGTGATAAAGCTGACATTATTCATATGTTTTGGTCCTGCCAAAAGCTGAAAAACCATTGGACACTTGCATTTAAAACACTAAACGAAGCCTTTAACTTGAACACAACACCCTGTGTTGAAACTGCTATTTTCAGTGTACCAGAACATGGAATACATTTAACTAACAATATGAAATATGTTTTTGTTTTTGCTTCATTATTAGCAAGAAGGAGAATATTGTTGGAACGGAAGTCAAAAAACCCACCAAAGATTTCAATGTGGATTTGTGATTTGATATTATTTTTAAAACTAGAAAAAAATAAAATATGTCAAAAAAGGATCCATCAACAATTTTATAGAATTGGAAACCTATTATTACATATTATGAAGAGATAAAGACCCTACCTTCTAACTAGAGGCCATCTGACTCTAATATACTTGATCATGTTTTAGTATGATCACAAGTGTTTTATGGTTGTTTATGTATAGACCACAATATATCTGTAATGATATGTAGATTCAAGGAGCACAAAGGGGAAACAGTTAAACCAGTTATTGTACGATTTGAGTTTATAGCAGCATCGACAGGTCACTGAATGCAGCAGAGGGATGCGTGAAGAGAATGGGAAGTAACAGTCTAATGTTGAATGCAGCAGATGAGAATGAAGGGGATGGATGGAGCACACACCTCAGTTGCCGTTGACCAGGAAGAACACACAAAGACAAGGGAAGTGTACAGAGAACACAGGAGACGAAGGAGATGGAGTGGAGATTGTGGATATAGAAACTAAGGCCTGGTATAGAGCAAAATGACATTTGGAACAAACATGCACACAAATAACTGCAACAGAGAGCATTTCTATAGAATCTGGAATTATTATTGAAATAAATGTGTGACTACAATTGTTACAGAGACTCTGACAGGAGGATGTTAGTGAACCCAAAACACAAGACACAAGTGAATGTAGTGATCATGAAATGATATCAGAGTTATGGCAAGAATAGAAGTCTGAACTTAATCTCACTGATTCTTGAGAGAAGAGACCAAACATGTTGAGATGTTAGTTTTTATTATTGAATAACACATTATTATAACTGATATATTTGCAGACAAAGGTCTCAGCTAATGAACATGTAAGTGAACAGGTTTTTCTGAAAATTTTTCTTCTAAAAATGTACATTTATTCACTTCAGAACTGAATTTGTGTCAACCCCGTCAGACACATTAAAAAGATGCTATTTTAATTTGATCCTCAACAACAGTGTAAATACACATGACAAATATACGCAGTAGTAAAGTGAGATCTGTGTGTCTCTGAGAGAAATGAACAATAAAGCCTTACAAATAAGTTTTACAAATCTGACACTGAAAGAGAAGCTCAAATAATCATCAGTATTATTATGACAAAAACACACTTGAGAATCTTTAAAGTTCAGCGTTCTGCTTCAGATTTAAGCACTTCCTGAAAAAGATGAACATGTAAAGCCATAAATGAATCAATCTCACCAATATTAATATATGCTGAATCAGTCTCATCAATCAGTACCTGATGTGTGAATATGTGCTTGATCTCCTTCAGCTCTTCTGGATCTGATGTCATAAACCACAAGAATGACAGTAGCCACGCCCACCAGAGCAGGGAGGACCAATCGGATCACAGCTTCAGTAGACCACAACAGTGGACTGAGGAATAAAAACATCAAAGTGAGATCAGCTCAGTCAATAAACGCTAATATCATCAGCGCTGCCGTACCTGAACATGTGTGACAGAGTTGAGTGATGTTCAGATGTTGAGTCTGGTGGCTGATGGGATTGTTCAGCACACAGCTGTAGGTGTTTTTATCCTGATATTCCACCTCCAGAGGTAGAGAGAGACTGATGCTGAGATCAGACGCACTGATGCTGGACAATGAACTGCTTCCTTTGTACCAGGAGAGAGTCACATGACTCACATTCACCACTGAACACACCAATGAACATGATGATGATGATGATGATGAAGAACATTGAGAAGAGTTACTGCTGATGACAGGAACAGGCAGACGAGCTGAAAACATGAGAGAATAAAGAAATGAGGATGATGAAGAGATTCAAGAAACATCCAGAGGAACCAAGATGATCAAAAGTAGAGCATTTAAAACTATTGAATAGAAAGTTAAATATAAACCTGCTGTTCATGTGAAAGTGAGAGAATTAGTCATTTGAACTCATTAATCATGATAAGATACTTCTTTAGATCTAGCTGTAATAAATAAAACACGTGAAACTGATATTTAACTCACCGTAGACAATGAGACGAATATAAGAAGACTTGAAAAGGTTGATCTGTAGGCGATAATGTCCAGCGTGTTTCATTGTGATGTTTGTGATGGTCAGAGATCCAGTTTGATTGTCCAGCTTCAGTCTGTCTCTGAATCTCCCATCAAGATCATCATCACGGATAGTGATTCTGATGTCCTTTTTATTGATTTCAGCTAAGAAAGTGTTTTCACCAAACCTCCACCAAATCCAATCATCCTTTATTTCAGTAAGAGAAGAGTCAAGAGTGACTGAATCTCCCTCCGTCACTGATATTTCAACTGAATCAAACACACACATGGAGAAGAAACAGAAACAGGTTCATCACAGATTAAGACACTCATTCATGACAGTAAATAGTTTGAAACTTAAATTATGAAATGAATATCATCATTAAACAACAGAAGCAAAATGGAGTTTGGATTAATAATTGAATCTTTATGCTGATTAAAATATAAAACGTGAAACTGATATTTAACTCACCATAGAGAATGAGAAAGAATTAACTCTCTTATAGTTGATCTGTAGTCTATAAACTCCATCATGTTTCATTGTGATGTTTGTGATGGTCAGAGATCCAGTTTGATTGTCCAGCTTCAGTCTGTCTCTGAATCTCCCATCAAGAACATCATCATATACAGTGAATCTGTCGTCCTCTTTATTGATTTCAGCTATTAAAGCGTTTTCAAACCTCCACTGAATCACATCATCATCCTTCATTTCAGTAAGAGAAGAGTTTAGAGTGACTGAATCTCCCTCCGTCACTGATATTTCATCTGCATCATCAACCACTAACATGGAGAACAAACAGAAACAGGTTCAACACCGATTAAGACACTCATTTACAAAAGTCAATGGTTTGAAAGCTTAAATTTGAAATGAATATCATCATTAACAACAGAAGCAAATTGAGTTTAAATTAATGCTAATTAAAATCAAGCGCAGCGTTAGTTCAGTCAGGCCACGTAGGCATAGTGCTGCGACCAGCTGATGCAGCTGTCAAATCGCTCCAATCACTATCATTCTCCTATTAGACCAGGGATTTATATATACGTGGCATTACTGCTCGGTAAGTATGGTCAAACAGCTCACAACCCTCCCTCCCCCTGAGAGACACTCATAACCAAGCTACAGTATAGACATCCCACTGCCACATCTGTACGATTACTACTGTACGCTTTTAAAGACATCACTAAACTACATGTCTTAATTGTCTGTATTCCCAAGCCGATGGTTCCATGGGGGGTTAATGTTAAAGCTCTTGTATGTTCAATTAATTTCAGAGCAAGAACCATACCGCCAAAGATAACTTGTGTTTCAATAAAATCTAAGTAATTTGCCAAAGTGGTCCTGTCTGAAATAAAATATGTGAAAATGATATTTAACTCACCTCTGACATCGAGATAGAAACGTTTAATCCAAAATTTGATGTATAGAAGATATCGTCCAGTATGTTCAGCTCTGATGTTTGTGATGGTCAGAGATCCAGTTTGATTGTCCAGCTTCAGTCTGTCTCTGAACATCCCATAAATACCATCATCATATACAGTGAATCTGTCATCCCGTTTATTAATTTCAGCTATTACAGTGCTTCCAAAAGTCCACTGAATCTGATCAGAATTCTTCATTTCAGTAGGATCAGGGTTTAGAGTGACTGAATCTCCCTCAAACACCGACACTGTCTTCTCTCCATAATGACCAAACACTCCTGAAGAACAGAGTTTTTCACAGATTAAAGCTTTAAAATCACTTGATGTTGGTTTGATGAAGCTTCACTGAAATACTTTTAATCATTTAAATGTGACGTGAATAATATTCTGCAGCAGTACAAAGACAAAAGATGATGAATGAAAAGAGAAATAGATTTATATATGGATCAATTACTAAAAAAGACACTTTTAATGTTTGTCACAATAAAACCATTTAAGTTATTTCCTGAGTCGTTCGCTTCACTACAGCCACCGTCGCTGACACTAACAGTGAATGTTAATCTTCTCTAACTAATTTAACCAGTAATTTATCACATGGTACCAGAACAGACACAACTGAAGCCATAAAAACACATTTAAAACTCACCATCCAGACGCCACAAACAGAGCAAAACTAACTTGAGGAACATTTTCTTCATCGGTTCACTGAAAAGCCCACGATAGTGACTGTTAAAATGTCTGAAAACCCTCAGATTGATCTGAAACACACTGAACTGTGATATTTATCTGGTTGTGTGTGAATCCTCCCCCATCCTCAGTTTTTGCTTACACATCCGCATGGGTTAAAAAAAAAAATCCTGAGCCTGAACTTTTTTTGGGGTGGGGAGTGGTTTGGAGGACACGTACGCTGGGTTATTTGTCAAAAACAAACACACACAGAAAAAAAAAACATTTGAAAATGATTTTCCTAGAAACTAGCAAGTAACATATTTGCCGTTAGTCCTTGACAGGTTACGGTGGGCTGTTTAAAACAACAATACCAAGAAAGGTTGCTCACTACAATATGGTGCAAACACATGTGACATTTAGGATGCTTTTGATATAAAGTTTCACTGGTTAGCTTTGTCCTTGACAGTGTACAAGACGACCTACAATCTAAAACATGTTACAAACCTCCCAGTTTGTCTAGGGGTAGGAGGCTGTAACTAGGGTGACCACCAGTCCCGCTTTGCGTTGTACTGCACATCTTTTTAACTCCTTGTCCCGCACGTCGCCTATTGAGAAAATGTCCTGCATTTTCATCAGTCTGTTCCGACGAGCATACAGCAGCCAGCTGGAGCAATTGTATAGTGATTATGTTCTCCAACAGAGGGGGCTGTGCAGCTACACTTGGTTATCAGGTTATTACTAAACATCGTTATCAGTTTCAAGGTTAGTAACATGCTAACTATTCAAACTGTTTGTATGTTTTATAACAGGGCCTCAACAGGGTGCGAGATTGTTTTGCACAATTTTAAACGTCCACAAAAGTTCCGCAGTCATAACGCAGCAATTTCCACACACACGTCTTAAAGGTGCTAAACATGCAATGTTTTTGTCAGGAGACAGGAGTAACAACTGCAAATTATGAGTTACCTGCGGTGAGTCCGACATAATGAATCCACTAACACGACACAGCGAATGCCGGTGGTAAACACTCGTGTTCCGATACTCGTGCACGAGTTTTGGGAGGCGTTCCCTCGAAATGAGCTGTGAAGGAGGGGGGCTGTTCTTACGCATGCGCTCATTTCAAAAACTCACTAACAGTCTTTGGATTCTCAGTCGACGAAAAAATCCTCTCTATCACCTTTAACTACCTTAAGGTACACTCAGATATGAATAATTAAAAATTAAAATAATACACATACTTTTTGCTTAAAATAAGTCTAAAATGCAAAATAAGAGTTAAAATTAGTTAAAAGTTAAAACAGTTGTAGCCTAATTTCTGTACAGTGGCTAAAAACACCATGTGAAAATTAAAATATTAAATTCAATAATGTTAAAACATATTTGTTAAATATTTATCTTCTTATAGGCTTATTTATGTTTTATTTTTGAAATGTAATATGTTTTTGTAAAGTCACAAATGTTAGGCTATAACAGTATTGTTTTGAACTGCTTTTACAGTGGTTACTATTAATCGTGTAAAAGTTTTTTTGGTTGTATTTAAACCAGAGCAAAAATCCTAATAATAAAACTAAATCATAATTATTCATGTAATAATAGCCTATAAGGAACCCACAACAATTAAAAACAAAAACATTAAAAAATGTATTGTCCCACCCACTCTGTGGTCACCCTAACTGTAACACTTATTGAAAATAAAATAAAAATAAACCAAACAAAACTGACTGACGGTCAATTCCCTGATCCAGAAAAGCACTGAATTAAGAAAAATAACTTAATTTATTTAAAAGTTCAAAAATAACATCAACAAAAAGAAAGAAAGAAATAAAGAAAGGAAGCAAATCTTCAGGAGAGGGCCAGGCCAACATAAACAAAACTTTCTAACTGACAAGGTTAGCATTAAATAACCTTTACAAGGTAAACAAATAAACCACAAAGTCTTACCTTGCTCCCTGTCTAACAGAACAAAAGCAAAATTCAAGTTTAAAGAAAATGGCACCCTCTCCCTATGTAATGGAGGCCAGATAGTAGTTTCAGTGCGAGTAAACCTCACTCCTCTGATCTCAAGAGATGCTTTAGCGACTGACGCTGGAGCTTGCTGCCTTTAGCCTCGTTAGAGCGACCGACTCCCAAGCGGACAGGCCCAGATTCACGTCCCGCTTGGAGCGCACCTACGGCTTCCGAATAAAAAATGAAGGATTTACACAAATAAAGAATGAAACCAAAATAACACACACACACTGTGACTCTTATGATGGATGGATTCACTTTATTTCAGTGTAAAGATGTTTAGTGTGGAGTGGAAGATTGTGATCTTCTTATTATCAGGAGAGAAAATGAAGAAACACTTCAGCCTCAAACTGCTGACACACACAGAGATGACAAACATCCAGCAGAAGCTGTTTATCCACCGACAGATCAAACCAGACACAATGATGCTTGAACAGATAAAATAAAGAGAAAAACATCTTCATTCGACTCAAAAGCCAGTAAATCACATGTATAATGTTTGTGTTGTTACAACAAAATCCATGAGTGAACATTAATGCAAACATACAGTAACCTGTAAATGTAATCGTTCATTTAGAGAAATATCATTTGGTTACCAGAAAGTTTTGGTCTTGGGGAAATTTGATGAGAAATGAGTTCATAATCAGATGTTTTGCTTTTGATTGCAGACTTTGGTATTTTGGTGAATCTGCGCCAAATTAACTCTTTTAAAACTCTAGTTGAAACACATGTGAGTTTATCTTTTCATCTGGAGAAACTGAGAAGTGTAAATTTGCTACTAAAGTGTAGAAGTGATCTTTGATGACAATCTCTCTTTTGAAAACCACATTTCTGGCACTTGTAAAACATCTCAGTTACGTATGTAACCCTCGTTCCCTGAAGGAGGGAATGAAGACGTACGTCAGTAGTGAACCGACGAATTGGGATATCACATGAGAGCCCTATCACCTTTGAGTGTCTACTAAAAGAGCCAATGGTCATTGGTGTTCGAGATTTGCATGTCGCACTCCACCCCGCTGCGTGGGTATAAATACGGAAGTGCATGCAAGCACACTCTGTTTTTTGCTGAGGAGACGAGCATGTGGCCTGCGCTCAGCGGTGGTACATGAACTGTGGTGACGGGACGTACGTCTCCATTCCCTCCATCAGGGAATGAGGGTTACATACATAACCGAGATGTTCCCTTTCAGTCAGTCACGTTCGGCGTGCCGTACATCAGAAGTATATATAATGCATGTTTGAATAAATCCATCAAGTTGACTGCCACCATTTAAATGTTTATATTTCAAAAAAATGAATTGGAGTAGAAATCATTTTAAAGCTAGTAGGCCTATTACAACTTTATTATTACTATTATCATCAATATTAATGTAGTAACAACTGATTATCTTGTATATTATACAGCATTAGTCAAATTTACCATGTATTGGACCTGCTACACAGTATCCAGAATAACTGATATTGACTCGAACTGCAAGCTTGTGAGTCAAAATGCATAACTATGATGACAAACTGGCAGGAGAAACAAAGTCCAAACAGGGTGATATTGTGACATACTGATAAGCCTCATTTTTCCTTTATTGTTAATAATAGTTGCAACTTTAACTCTTAAATCTGCATTGAAAATTGTCAGCTAATAAAACCTATGCTCCAGAGACCATATTCATATAACATCTAAGGCTAAATGTAGATCTTAACTGGCTGAGTTAGATGTGATTGACACTAAACAGTAGAAAATCAGTCCAGTCTCTCCAGCTGTAAATGTCATTGGCTTTTAAAGTCTTGTGCTGCTTATAATAAATTGACATGTTGAAAACACACACATAAGCAGTCTTTCAGAATGCTCTCAATTACATGTAGCCTAGATCAGATGCATACTATATGCATTAGTGAGTGTGGTGGTGCTTATGGGATGTTGCTCTGGGACGGGTCAGTATGTGGCTGGGAGGGAAAAATCACAGTATTCTCACTACAAAATAACTAGACCCCCCCACCCCCCCGGAACGTGATCGCAGGGCCCCCACCCAGATATTTGCTTATGGCCCCCAATAGCCTAAACACACCCCTGCGGATGATCAATTTTAAAACATTTGAAAAGCAAGTAATGTAAAGATTGCATTCAGATTATAATGTTAATACTAATTCAATCCAGGAGAGGTCGCTATTTCCAGCCGATCCCCGTATTAATAACAGCATAGGATGTGCATGCTAATGTGAAAGTTTACTAAAATTAGCAAAAATAAATGAAAAATTGACAATAAGAATTGTGTTTTACCATCCAATCAGGATTTTACCAAATTCAAGGGGTCACCCATATGATTGATTTGTTTGGAAACTAAATCTGTAATGAAAGATTTTATTGTAAATTGCCATTACACCACTGCACTGCTCACATTATCCGCTTTCCAACATCGGGCCGAACAGAACGGTTCCAGTTGTATTTCCACTTGAGCCTGGTATTGCACGGCATGATTACAAACCATTCTTTGCCCGGATTTATCCAATCTTGCCGAACCGCACTGCTAGAATGCGAGTAGTGACGTTCCATTTTTGTCATTCATTTCGCCAAATGAATGACAAAAATGTATGCACTTAATTATGTTTTTATACATTTTTAAAAAATAGTATTTTTCATAGTTATATGTAAATGTGGATTATGGCAATGGCATATTGAACAACTGTTTAATAAATAAGCACTTTTTAAGGAGGCTGAGTTGAAAATGTTCTCTAGGCTTGAAATCAAGGACATCTGTTTATTTGTTTGTTGCAAATTTACAGACAATGCAACTGAGATGTTTACGTTTGCTGTTGGGGTAATACTTTTGCTTGTCAACTGAAAACAAAGTTTCCCATTTGCATTAGCAAAATTGCACAAGTTTTACAGTTAATAAAATCTTTAAAAACAAATTACATTAATTATACATTGATTTCCCTGAATAAAAAGTAAAATGAGTAAGACGGTGTAAAAGGTGCGAGTGTTGATGGCCCTCATCAGTATCAAAGTTACCCATCACTGACCTAGAACCTCTGCGTCCCGTCCAAGGACCAGACATGAAGTTTCCAGAGGTCCAGATGCGGGTGCCAGAGGGTGCCCTGTCTCTGAGTAAGCAAGTCCTTCCTCAGAGGTGCTGTCGTGAGGAGCATGAGTTCTGGAAACCAGGTCCGGTTGGGCCAGAATGGCACAACTAGCAAGACCTGCTCCTCGTCCTCCCTGATTTTACACAAAGTCTGTGCAAGTATGGTCACTGGGGGGGAAACATACCTGTGAATGCCCTGGGGCCAGCTGTGTGCCAGCACATCCATGCCGAGGGTCCCCTCGGTCAGGGACTAAAACAACTGGTAATGGGTCGTGTCCGTTGCAGCAAACAGATCTACCTGTTTGGACGCCATATCAGCTGGACCTCCTGGGAATAGAGTCTCCATTTTCCTGGAAGAGGAAGCTTCCGTGAAAGCTCGTAGGCTGCACGGTTGAGCACATCTGGGATGTGAATGGCACGAAGCAACCTTAGATGCTTCTGACTCCATAGAAGGAGATGGCGGGCGAGTTGTGACATGCGAAAGGGGCATAGACCACCCTGGTGGTCACACTGTGTACGCCATGGTCGTAGTGCAGTACGTGCTTGCCTAGTAGCAGCCCCTTGAGGCGGCACAGCACAAGACATACTGCTAACAACTCGAGGCAACTGATATGCCACTGCAGTTGGGGCCCCGTCCACAGACGCAAGACTGCATGCCCGTTGTACGTGGCTCCCCAGCCGGTGGTGAACACATCCATGGGGACCACAGCATGCCTGGACACTTGTTCCAGTGGGACTCCTGACTGCAGGAATGAAGGGTCTGATTAGGAGGTGAGGGTACGACGCAGCTCGGTGTGATGGCCACACAGCCACGGCCATCTCAGGACTCGGCCATGGAGCCAGTGCTGAAGCAGCCTCATATGAAGCAATCTGAGCGGTGTGACTGTGGCTGCGGATGCCATATGCCCCAGGAGCCTCTGAAACAATTTTAGTGGGGCCGCTGTCCTGCTCTGGAGAGTACTCAGGCAGTTCAACACTGACTGGACATGCTCCTCGGTGAGGTGCGCTGTCTGGTTGCCGGGTCTAGTGGGGTCGTATGGATTACTGTATTTATTGCTGTATGTGCTGTTTGATGCTTCAAATTTTAAGAACTCATGAGATTGCGTTATAAAGCATTCCCAGAGATTTTTTATTTTTCTAAAAACCTTTGTTTGTGTTCATCCGAAAGGAAAGTTGTACACATCTCGGAAGGCATGAGGGTAAAATATGAGTAATGGTGAGGTCATTTCTGGTTATACTGCAATCTCTTTTAATACATACAAAATTTCAAGAAAGAAAAAGAAGACAATATCACTGATTATAATAAGTTCCATTATCTTTTGATGTGTCGCACCGCTCGCGTCCGGTGTAGACACGGTGGGACTACATGAAACAAGAGGGTAACAGGCACCACTTTAATTTACTGCCTGCAATGTCATATTTACCCTGTAACTACATGGCACAAGAGTATATTAATCAGAAGAGTTAGTTATATATGAATTCTATATAAAACCTTTACGCCCAAAATAGCTCCACCTCTATTGAAAATGTTTGAAAACTCTTTAGAAAATGCAAAATTACCACAAACCCTCACAGAGCCATATATAATACTTATTTTAAAACCAGGAAAACACCCATCCAAGTGTAGTTCTTACAGAGCAATCTCATTGTTAAATGTCGATGTTAACATACTAGCCAAAATATTAGATTTCAGAATTGATTCCCTCATACCAGAAATTGTCTCCCCGGATCAGACAGGTTTTTGTCAAAGTTGTTACTTGTATACCAATCTACGGAAACTCCTGGGGGTCCTGTACTCTCCTGCTTCCAGGGAAACCCCAGAAGTTGTGATTTCCCTGGATGCAGAAAAAGCATTTGATAGGGTCGAGTGGGACAAATTATTTTTAATATTGAAAATGTTTGGTTTTGGCCCAAAATATGTAAATTGGATTGAGTTGCTTTATTCTACCCCTAAAGTCTCTGTTATAACAAACAAAGTACGCACACAATTTTTCCCTATACTAAGAGGCACAAGACAAGGATGTCCTCTTCTTTTTGTACTAGCGATAGAACCACTTTCTATAATGCTTAAATCTTTACAATCAATAAAAGGCATTTATAGAATGGGTATAGAACATAGAGTTTCTCTATACGCAGACGACCTGTTATATATTTCAAACCCAGTTGAAAATGTCCCAAAAATAGTGCAAAATCTTTCTGTTTTTGTTTCTCAGGATATAAACTACATTTTTCTAAAAGTGTATGCTTTCCCATTAATCCTTTGGCTCTACAAATTAAAACATCATCCCTCCCATTTTATATCTCCCAATCCGGATTTAAATACTTAGGAATACATATAACCCAAACTTTTTCAGGTCTATATAAAACTAACTTTTTACCCCTTATAAATAATATTTAAAATTTATCTACAAGATGGGATACATTATACCTATCTTTAGCAGGTAGAGTAATTGTATTAAAATTAATGTCCTACCAAAATTTTTATACTTATTCCAGTCCCTCCCAATTTTTTATTCCAAAAGCCTTTTTTTCGTACATTAAATAAGCTCATAACATCATTTTTATGGAAAGGGAGAACCCAAGAATTCATAAAGACCATTTTGAAAGACAGCGATTTCAAGAGGTTTTAGCTTTACCTAATTTTATGGGATATTACTGGGCAGAAAATCTTCAAAAAGTAAATTGTTTGTATATTTCGCAGAGACATTGGTGTAAGGCAGAAGCATGTTCTTGTACTTCTATATCATTCCTGCCTCATTATGGTCTCAATTTAGACAAACATACAAACTTAAGGACTTCTCCATGTTAAGCCCTCTCAGTAACAACCCTCTATTCCCCGCTGGTAAAATGGACCACACATATGCACAATGGCATAGTACTGGGTTGGCTAAATGTAGTGATTTTTACATAGATAACATTCTCTCTACCTTTGACAGAAGTTTCAGTTGACACAGTCTGATCTGTTCCGATATTTTATTCAATCTCAAAGATCCACCTTTCCTAACTTAACCCCTACCTCACTGATGGATAAAATTTTACTGATTCCCGTAACTCCCAAAGGTCAAATTTCTGCATCATACAATATGATTTTGTTAGCAAGAAATAATCCAATTGAAAAAATTAAAGAAAAGTGGACCAAAGATATTGGCTCTGTAATAATTGATGAAATATGGGATGATGTTGTAAAAAGAGTAAATGGATCCACTTCCTGTGCACACCTTAATTTAATACAATTTAAGATTCTTCACCACATATATTACACTAAATCTAAACTGTCAAAAATGTATCCAAATGTGTCAGATGTGATCGATGCAAAAGTGATAAAGCTGACATTATTCATATGTTTTGGTCCTGCCAAAAGCTGAAAAACCATTGGACACTTGCATTTAAAACACTAAACGAAGCCTTTAACTTGAACACAACACCCTGTGTTGAAACTCCAATTTTCAGTGTACCAGAACATGGAATACATTTAACTAACAATATGAAATATGTTTTTGCTTTTGCTTCATTATTAGCAAGAAGGAGAATATTGTTGGAACGGAAGTCAAAAAACCCACCAAAGATTTCAATGTGGATTTGTGATTTGATATTATTTTTAAAACTAGAAAAAAAATAAAATATGTCAAAAAAGGATCCATCAAAAATTGTATAAAATTGGAAACCTATTATTACATATTATGAAGAGATAAAGACCTACCTTCTAACTAGAGGCCATCTGACTCTAATATACTTGATCATGTTTTAGTATGATCACACAAGTGTTTTATGTGTTGTTTATGTATACCACAATATATCTTATGATATGTAATTCAAGGAGCACAAAGGGAGAACAGTTAAACCAGTTTATTGTTACGATTTGAGTTTTATAGACAGCATCGACAGGTCACTGAATGCGCAGAGGGATGCGTGAAGATGAATGGGAAGTAACAGTCTAATGTTGAATGCAGCAGATGAGAATGAAGGGATGGATGGAGCACACACCTCAGTTGCCGTTGACCAGGAAGAACACACAAAGACAAGGGAAGTGTACAGAGAACACAGGAGACGAAGGAGATGGAGTGGAGATTGTGGATATAGAAACTAAGGCCTGGTAATAGAGCAAAAATGACATTTGGAACAAACATGCACACAAATACTGCAACAGAGAGCATTTCTATAGAATCTGGAATTATTATTGAAATAAATGTGTGACTACAATTGTTACAGAGACTCTGACAGGAGGGGTTAGTGAACCCAAAACACAGACACAAGTGAATGTAGTGATCATGAAATGATATCAGAGTTATGGCAAGAATAGAAGTCTGAACTTAATCTCACTGATTCTTGAGAGAAGAGACCAAACATGTTTGAGATGTTAGTTTTTATTATTGATAACACATTATTAAAACTGATATTTGTAGACAAAGGTCTCAGCTAATGAACATGTAAGGGAACAGGTTTTTCTGAAAATGTTTTCTTCTAAAAATGTACATTTATTCACTTCAGAACTGAATTTGTGTCAACTCCGTCAGACACATTAAAAAGATGCTATTTTAATTTGATCCTCAACAACAGTGTAAAATACACATGACAAATATACAGCAGTAGTAGTAAAGTAAGATCTGTGTGTCTCTGAGAGAATATGAACAATAAAGCCTTACAAATAAGAGTTTTACAAATCTGACACTGAAAGAGAAGCTCAAATAATCATCAGTATTTATTATGACAAAAACACACTTGAAGAATCTTTAAAGTTCAGCGTTCTGCTTCAGATTTAAGCACTTCCTGAAAAGATGAACATGTAAAGCCATAAATGAATCAATCTCACCAATATTAATATATGCTGAATCAGTCATCATCAATCATGTACCTGATGTGTGAATATGTGCTTGATCTCCTTCAGCTCTTCAGGATCTGATGTGATAAAGCACAAGAATGACAGTAGCCACGCCCACCAGAGCAGAGAGGACCAATCGGATCACAGCTTCAGTAGGACCACAACAGTGGACTGAGGAATAAAAACATCAAAGTGAGATCAGCTCAGTCAATAAACGCTAATATCATCAGCGCTGCCGTACCTGAACATGTGTGACAGAGTTGAGTGATGTTCAGATGTTGAGTCTGGTGGCTGATGGGATTGTTCAGCACACAGCTGTAGGTGTTTTATCCTGATATTCCACCTCCAGAGGTAGAGAGAGACTGATGCTGAGATCAGACGCACTGATGCTGGACAATGAACTGTTTCCATTGTACCAGGAGAGAGTCACATGACTCACATTCACCACTGAACACACCAATGAACATGATGATGATGATGATGAAGAACATTGAGAAGAGTTACTGCTGATGACAGGAACAGGCAGACGAGCTGAAAACATGAGAGAATAAAGAGAAATGAGGATGAATGAAGAGATTCAAGAAACATCCAGAGGAACCAAGATGATCAAAAGTAGAGCATTTAAAACTATTGAATAGAAAGTTAAATATAAACCTGCTGTTCATGTGAAAGTGAGAGAATTAGTCATTTGAACTCATTAATCATGATAAGATACTTCTTTAGATCTAGCTGTAATAAATAAAACATGTGAAACTGATATTTAACTCACCGTAGACAATGAGACGAATATAAGAATGCCTGATGAAAGCGTTGATGTTTAGTTCATATTCTCCAGCGTGTTTCATTGTGATGTTTGTGATGGTCAGAGATCCAGTTTGATTGTCCAGCTTCAGTCTGTCTCTGAATCTCCCATCAAGATCATCATCATTTACAGCGATTCTGTCGATCCATTTATCAATTTCAGCTATTAAAGTGTTTTTAAACCACCACTGAATCAGATCATTATCCTTCATTCCAGTAAGACCAGAGTCAAGAGTGACTGAATCTCCCTCCTTCACTGACACTGAAACAGAGTTTGTCACAGATAAACTGATTATAATGGTTTATTAAATTAAATAGTTTAACATTTAAATTTGAAATAAACAATATCATAAAACAGCAAAAAGAAACAAAATTGTGTATGAATTCATTTAAATTTTGTCATTAAAAACAGGTGAAAACATTTTTGAACTCACCAATGACAGCGAGATAGAAATAAACTCTCTTATTGTTGGTCCATAGTTCATAATATCCAGCATGTTTCATTGTGATGTTTGTGATGGTCAGAGATCCAGTTTGATTGTCCAGCTTCAGTCTGTCTCTGAATCTCCCATCAAGATCATCATCATCTTCAGTGAATCTGTCGACCCGTTTATTGATTTCAGCTATTAAAATGTTTCCGTAATATCCAAACCTCCACTGAATCACACCATTGTTCATTTCAGTAAGATCAGAGTTTAGAGTGAATGAATCTCCCTCCGTCACTGACACTGAATCTTTAAACACACACATGGAGAACAAACAGAAACAGATTCAACACAGATTAAGACTCTCACTTACAAAAGGAAATGGTTTGAAACTTAAATTTGAAATGAATATCATCATTAACAACAGAAGCAAAATTGAGTTTGTATTAATAATTGAATCTTTGTACTGATTAAAATATAAAACGTGAAACTGATAATTAACTCACCATAGATAATTAGAAAGAAATCAGCACTCATATAGTTGGTCGATAGTTTATAATATCCAGCGTGTTTCATTGTGGTGTTTGTGATGGTCAGAGATCCAGTTTGATTGTCCAGCTTCAGTCTGTCTCTGAATCTCCCATCAAGAACATCATCATACAGTGAATCTGTCGGCCGTTACATTGATTTCAGCTATTAAAGTGTTTTCAAACTTCCACTGAATCACATCATCATCCTTTATTTCAGTAAGAGGAGAGTTTAAAGTGACTGAATCTCCCTCCGTCACTTTCTTCTCTTCATAAACACCAAACACTCCTGAAGAACAGAGTTTTTCACAGATTAAAGCTTTAAAATCACTTGATGTTGGTTTGATGAAGCTTCACTGAAATACTTTGAATCATGTAAATGTGACGTGAATAATATTCTGCAGCAGCACAAAGACAAAAGATGATGAATGAAAAGAGAAATAGATTTATATATGGATCAATAACTAAAAAAGACACTTTAATGTTTAATGTCACACTAAAACTAATGCTGTTGAGTATCTGAGCTTCAAATTTATATTATTTTATTGAATCAATCAATAATAACTGAGTTTAGAGCTGAATTCAGACTTGATCTGACAGTAAAATCACAGTTCAGTTATTTCTAGATGAGACGAACTGTAACGTGTTTGTTCTGTTTAGGTTTAGTTTTCTCTCTGTTTCCATTTGCCTGTGTTCTCTATCATTAGTTCATTAATCCCAGACCTGTTTCTGTTCTTCCAATGATCTCCCTGTTATTTAAAGCCTGAGTTGTGTTCAGTTCATCGTCCGGTATCGTTTACGTTACGTGGTTGTGTTTCTCCTCATGATTCTCCTGTGTATTGTGAGGATTATTAGATTAAAGACTGTTCTTTGAGTTATTTCCTGAGTCGTGCGCTTCACTACAGCCACCGTCGCTGACACTAACAGTGAATGTTCATCTTCTCTAACTAATTTAACCAGTAATTTATCACATGGTACCAGAACAGACACAACTGAAGCCATAAAAACACATTTAAAACTCACCATCCAGACGCCACAAACAGAGCAAAACTAACTTGAGGAACATTTTCTTCATCGGTTCACTGAAAAGCCCACGATAGTGACTCTTAAAATGTCTGAAAACCCTCAGATTGATCTGAAACACACTGAACTGTGATATTTATCTGGTTGTGTATGAATCCTCCCCCATCCTCAGTTAGTTTCCGCTCACACATCCGTCTGCTTTAACATCACGAAAATCAACAAGCTTTTGCTGATCTTACATTTTCAAATGAATTCTGGGCCTGAATGAAAACTAACAGCAGAAGAGTGAAATATTGGACTAGATATCTGAATCTACTGGTGTGTTATTTAGTGCTGTGAGCTGTCAATCATATTTGACCTCTGACCTGTGACTCTTATTTGACGGTTGATGGATTCACTTTATTTCAGTGTAAAGATGTTTAGTGTGGAGTGGAAGATTGTGATCTTCTTATTATCAGGAGAGAAAATGAAGAAACACTTCAGCCTCAAACTGCTGACACACACAGAGACGACAAACATCCAGCAGAAGCTGTTTATCCACTGACAGATCAAACCAGACACACTGATGCTTGAACAGATCAAATAAAAGAGAAAAACATCTTCATTCGACTCAAAAGCCAGTAAATCACATGTATAATGTTTGTGTTGTTACAACAAAATCCACGAGTGAACATTAATGCAAACATACAGTAACCTGTAAATGTAATCGTTCATTTAGAGAAATATCATTTGGTTACCAGAAAGTTTTGGTCTTGGGGAAATTTGATGAGAAATGAGTTCATAATCAGATGTTTTGCTTTTGATTGCAGACTTTGGTATTTTGGTAAATCTGAGCAAAATAACTCTTTTAAAACTCTAGATGAAACACATGTGAGTTTATCTTTTCATCTGGAGAAACTGAGAAGTGTAGATTTGCTTCTGAAGTGTAGAAGTGATCTTTGATGGCAATCTTTCTTCTGAAAACTGCATTTCTGGCACTTGTAAAACAGTAACTTCATTCCATCTTAAAAATGTCTCTAAATTATGACATGTTCTCTTAATGAGAGATGCAGAAAAGTTACTTCATACGTTCATTATCTCAAGGCTGGATTATTGTAATGCTTTACTGGGCGGTTGCCCTGCAGGCCTAATAAACAAACTCCAGCAGCTTGAGTTCTAACTAGATCCAGGAAGTGTGAACATATTAGCCCGGTTCTGTCAACACTGCAGAGTAGAACTGTTTCAGCAGCTCCTGTGGCAGGTTGAACTTCCTCAGCTGGAGAAGGAAGTACAGTCTCTGCTGGGACTTTTTTTCCACGCTGGAGTCTATGTGGAACTCCCACTTCAGGTCCTGAGAGATGATGGAGCCCAGGAACCTGAATGACTCCACTGCTGCCTCAGTGCTGTCCATGATGAAGAGTGGGAATAATGCTGGAGTGTTTCTCCTGAAGTCCACTATCATGTGCACTGTTTTGAGTGTGTTCAGCTCCAGGTTGTTATGACTGCACCAGACGGCCAGATCTTTAAGCTATAAATATAGTGTTGTATATAGTGCAGTATCAGTTTGAAGAATTAAGCTTGTTGATGGACACTAAAATTCAAAACAATAAAGAAGATGTAAAGAATTGTACAAGAACTGTTGTAGGAATATAAGACATTTTCCAGATCGCAGACGCTGTTATTGAGAAAATAAGAAGAACCTGGAAGAAATAAACAGTGACCGGGTGACTTGTGTGTGTGAATAGAGAAGGAATAAGAGAGAGACTTTGACAATCTCTTTATTTACAACCGATTTTAGATAAACATTCATTATATATTAAAAGGAAATAAAAATGGATTAAAACAAACAAAAAAAAAAATGTACGTACATAACTGTACATGCATCATGAACAGCAGGTTTACAATCTTTCATCTCTCAGATAAAAATTTGCAAGCATAATAATTAATTTCACAAATACATATTTATACCCCATTTAAATCTAAAACTATCCAAATCATCAACCACCTTTTAATAAGCATACTCTATGTCAATACGGGATTTATTGATCCCCTAAACACCAAGATAATATCAGTCAATCCAGAGGCAAGTAGTTTTCTTTTACATGACAATTAAATAGCCAGTTTGCTTGCCCAAATATAAAATTCATTAAAACATGAGCTTGCTTTTTGCTCTTGCTGTATTTAGGAACATAAATAAAAAGCATAGGCGTAAAAGCCTCCCCCAAGAGATTGACAGTATCCTTCTAATTGATGAAAAACAGTTGTAGTCTAAAACAATTAAGAAATAAGTGAGACACTGTCTCTTGTACCCCACAGAAAGGACACCCATCCCCTACCTGTGGATCAAGGTGTGCTGTGTCTGTTTGTGGCTATTATACCATGCACTGTCCTCCACTGAAGGTCTCCAGACCTTTTCTCAATGGGAGGTTTAGTCCTCCAGCAGCCTTTAGGGGAAGCGACTTGTGCCACTTGGATTCCCTCAGGTTTTCAGGCATGTGGAAATGTGCCACTTTAACAAACAGTACATATAGAGCCTTCTTTCTCGAATCACTAAACAGACTTAGCTGAGGTGTTCTGAAAGAGAGCAGTCCTCCCTCTGTTTCCTGCCATTCTCCCGTGTCTGCTGAAGAAGTCACCTCTGGGAACGCAGAGATATCCACATCCAAAGCCTCTAAAATCAGTCTATAGTCCTCTGGTTAGTTAACGGTCTCTCTGCTGCTCAAACTGACCTCATGCATAGTTTTAAGGCTAAGGCCTCAGCAGATATCTATCCTCCCTCAGAAATTAAATGTCCAATTTTAGTGATCTTTGCAGACCACAAGGCTTTTCTGAGGGAATCTGATTTAAAGATATCCAGGTCCATTAAGGAGTTAAAAAGCAACGGTTCCTTCAGCCAGAGTCTTTGTACAACATTGAATTCTCTAGAAAACCTAAAAAGTGACCACGCTGTTAACACTGTCCTGTAAAAAGATGTTAAACCGGTCAGATCCAGCTTATTAATGTTCAGCAGAAACAGGTGACGATCTTGCTCTTTTCATGTTTTGCTGTAGAGTTGACCTGAAAGGGGACACCCTTGCCTAATACCTCTATAGATCTTAACAGGAACACTGAGACCACTTTTATCATACATGTGGCCTCATTATAGAGAAGCTTAAGCATAGAAATAAATTTGTCTCCAAAACTAAAAGCCTTTAAGGTTTCAAAAGGAAAATTGTGGTCAACTCGATCAAAAGACTTTTCCTGGTCTAATAACAAAAAACCAAGATTAATATTCTTGTTAGAAGCAAAGTCATAAATATCTCACACTAAATGTAAATGATCTAAAATAGATCTACCTCGTACACAGTATGATTGATCTTTATTATTAAATGTAATACATTGTTTAGTCTATTTGACAAACATTTAGACAGAATTTTTTATTCGGAACACAAAATTGCTGCAGGCCTCCAGTTTTTTAAAAGGGTTCAATCCCCTTTTTTGGGTAACAGAGTTAAGACAGCCCATTGACAACTCACAGGGAGAGAACCTTTAAAGGTGCCCTAGAATCAGAATTTGAATTTATCTCGGCATAGTTGAATAACAAGAGTTCAGTACATGGAAATGACATACAGTGAGTCTCAAACTCCATTGTTTCCTCCTTCTTGTGTAAATCTCATTTGTTTAAAAGACTTCTGAAGAACAGGCGAATCTCAACATAACACTGACTGTTACGCAACAGTCGGGATCATTAATATGTACGCCCCCAATATTTGCATATGCCAGCCCATGTTCAAGGCATTACACAAGGGCAGCCAGTATTAACGTCTGGATCTGTGCACAGCTGAATCATCAGACTAGGTAAGCAAGCAAGAACAACAGCGAAAAATGGCAGATGGAGCAATAATAACTGACATGATCCATGATATCATGATATTTTTAGTGATATTTGTAAATTGTCTTTCTAAATGTTTCATTAGCATGTTGCTAATGTACTGTTAAATGTGGTTAAAGTTACCATCGTTTATTACTGTATTCACGGAGACGAGAGTCGTCGCTATTTTCATTTTTAAACACGTGCAGTCTGTATAATTCATAAACACAACTTCATTCTTTATAAATCTCTCCAACAGTGTAGCGTTAGCCAAGGAGCACAGCCTCAAACTCATTCAGAATCAAACGTAACCATCTAAATAAATACTTTACTCACATAATTCGAAGCATGCATACAGCATGCATACAGCATGCATGACGAACATCTTGTAAAGATCCATTTGAGGGTTATATTAGCTGTGTGAACTTTCTTTATGCGATGTATATATAGTCGAGAGCTTGTGTGGCAGAGGGAACGCATCTCTTAAAGGGGCCGTGCTGAAAAAATCAGTGCATAGTTAATGATGCCCCAAAATAGGCAGTTAAAAAAATGAATTTAAAAAAATCTATGGGGTTTTTTGAGCTGAAACTTCACAGACACATTCAAGGGACACCTTAGACTTATATTACATCTTGTAAAAAAACAATCTAGGGCACCTTTAAGCACTTCAAATAATCAGGTCCTAATATACAGTATGTCACAAACACGCCAGGCTCTGCACTCACCCAATCACAACGCACTCCCTCTCCTGAATATTAACTAGCCACACCTGACACGCATCGACACTCATCACCACAGCAGCATACAGTGGGTCTACTACCTGTTGGCTTGACCCTTTACTAACTCAGTTAGGTTACGTTTACACGTGGGTGGCTATTTTCATAAACGGACTGACACGCGTCAGTTTTCAGAAAAGTGTTCATTTACACGTACCCGTGTATATATGACGTCAAGAGTGTAACGAGCAGCCAATCAGAATTAGAATGCCACTCTAAACGCTTCCATGATCACATGTAACTTTGACATAGGTGTGAGCTCTGGCGCATACTGTGACGTTGGCTGCCTAAACACCCGTTTGTCTCAGTTTACATGCAAACGTGCAAACGAAGATTTTCAAAAATCTCTTCAGATTGTCTTACTCAAATAAAAAAAAAAGTCCATAAAATTTGTTTTGTCACTCTTTCAGTGTTTATTCATCAAAATAATACACTGAGTATAATGAAGGGTAAATATCAAGACACACAGTTGTATAAATCAGTGTTTTTAGAAAATATATCAAGATGAGAATCTACATCACTTGGAAAACAAGGAATCTAAGGAACGTTTGTTTGGGATCAGTGGCGGCTCGTCAGGGGAGGCAAGGGAGGCACAGCCTACCCAAAATTTTGAGGAGAAAATGGGAGAAATACGATGATTTAATGTTAATAAAATTCCCAGAATGTGTATTTTTGGTTTGTAATTTCACTGCTGTAACACCATAACATGTTACTGAAATCGATAGCACAGCTGTACTTTTAACGAATGTGCCGAATCTGAGCCGAGCTTGTCTTGTGCCTCAGTTGGTAAAAAATTAGCCAATCACCATCGAGTGTTTTACATTCAGCGCTTAGGAGAGTTGAGAAAAAAGGCTAGCCTCCCTTGGTCTATCAACCAATGATCGCAGAGACGTAAATTTCGTGAATAACGTGATATTAGTTTTGAACTGCTACCGCTGCGCTGATAATCTACCAAGTATTATAATTATGGAGAGTAGCGATATTGACCATTTGATCGCCAACTAATTTACCAAACTATCATTCAAACAGTTTCTACAAATTAAAAATGAAGGAAGACTCCAATATAGGCTACAGCAGCCAGCTTTACTAAATGGCCCGCTCTTTTAACACAGACATTTAGGAGGGATGGATGTTCGCTTCAAGTGACAGGTGAGTGAAATTATGTTTGCATTATCTTGCTGTATATGTCATTTTCTGTCTAAATGAGAAAAAAAGCCAATTAAAAGCAGTTAAGCTAATAATAATAATAATAATCAGCAGCAGGGGATCCCAGACCACTAGAATTTAGTGTGCCTCCTCTATTTTAAAACCCACGAGCCGCCACTGTTTGGGATGGAAACATCTGAAGCTCTGTGCACCTCATGTCTGTTACTACAGAAAATAACATCTCTGTCTGCAAACGTGATTTCTGCTTTTGTAAACTGGAAATCTGAGATTTTCCAGATTGAAGCACTTCTAATTAAGAAGATGAACATCTGGTGGTGTTCCTTCAGGGTTTGATCCATGTAAACAGCTCTACTGTTGCGTCTCTTACTGTTTACGGGACTTACAGGATCATGAGAGGAGTTGAACTATCAGCTGCATCATTCGCAGATGCTTGTATGGAAAGTGAGAATATATAAATGTGCCGTATTTTCTGTGGTAATCGAGCGTAACTGAACTGTAAAGAGCTGAAGGCTGGTGAAGGTCAGTGTTTGAGGTCGATGCTGGATCCGAACACGGCCACCAGCTGCTGCTCGTACTGCGAGATGTTCCTCTTCAGGATCTGCTTACAGGAACCCAACAGACGCTCGAACGCCTGCACGTCGATCACTGACAAACACAGAGAAAACCTGCACTTAAACACACTGACTGAAATCAATGTTCACTGCAAAAAATGTGTACATTTTCAGTTTGTGCTGAAAACAAGAACAAATATCTGCCAATGGGGTTAGAAAAATAATCTTGTTTTCACTTTGAATTAATTCTTTTTCTGATTTCATTGGCAGATATTTGTTCTACCCGAAACACTCAGGAGGAAAGGGAACATTTGAATAAGATTAATTTTGTATTCAATTAATATTGAATAGATGGAATGATAAAGTTCTTTGGCGTAGGCCCTGTCCATAGTGCAATAGCAGACTTTTGCAGATACTGCCTGACCCCAAAAAGAACTGAGAAAGGAAAGAAAATATGCACCAGTTGGAGGATTCTTTGGATGACGTTCCTAAAAAAGTTATGATGTAAATAATGTTAAAATCATTAACAGAAGGAATCATTATGCCATAGCTTAACCCTTTAAGACCTGAAGGCTTTTTTAGAGTTTTTTTTTCTGAGTGACAAACACAAAAGTAAAGACTCATAACTCCAAAACTCTAGCAAGGACAGTCAAAAGGTAGGTATCATTTGATAGAACACTTTTAGAAAATATAAATTACATTTGGATATTTTCATGCTGAGAAACTGCTGATAAAAGACAAAAAAATATATATCATTTATAATATAATTCTTTTTTGATGATGCCCTCCTACATGTGAGCTGCATCTGGTTCAAATTTTGAGGTGATAGCATAAAGTATAGTTTAATAAATTATTAATTTTTTCGCAGCCAGGTGGCGCGCTCATGGGCGGTAAACTCCGGTTTAGAGGCACTTCTCAGCACTCCTTTAGTGGTATTTTGTGTTATTCCACATTGGAAAACAGACAATGAAAACAACACAACAGAAGCATGTTGGAGGCTTGACCTGAACGTGTAAATGCTCTGGTTTTGTATGCAAAAAGAATTTTTGTGCTACCTATATGTGTTCAGTTTTTATTGGCTCTTAAAGAGAGACACGCAAATGGGCGCGCCGGCGCTCCATCCGGTCTTAAAGGGTTAAAGTATGTGAAGAATGCTGCATAAGCCGTAACATTGCCAAGTTAGACCGAGCATGAAAAGCCGCAGAGGCATAGAAGACCGCATAGACCGTGGAAGAGGCCCCACAGGCCAGCGAGCGAACATGTTAGACGGCCACTATAGGCCATAGTGAGGAGAGGAACACGGATGAATGAGTTGGCCTCAATATTCCCAATGAAAAGCAAGCCACCATTACCAGGAGTTTGTGTCGATAATATACTTACCGCAGGAGATTTAAGTTTAAGGAGTTTATGACATGCTATAAACGTACCTAATGCTTGTTAAGAAACAACGTGACTAATATGTGTTTTCTTTCTCTCAACAATGCAGTTTGGACCCGATTTATATTTAGGTGCACCTTCTGCTTACAGTGGCGTAATATTTCCGATTATGCATCACTTCCACTAATAATATTTCCACAAGTTCATCACTTCCACTCATCCGTCCAGGACCTGAACGTCTGCAGCAGCAGCTCTATCTCTATATGAACACAAGCGAGCGTCAGTCTGCTGTTCCTACCTAAACACTTGGTGTCTCCTGCCGCGTACACCGACGCCGCGCGGGGTTTATTGGTGACCAGCGCCAGCTCGCCGAAGTACTGGCCCCGCGTGCAGCGCGCCACCTCCACCTCCTGGTTTGACCTCTGACCTGCGTTAGTCTACAGAGAGACGAGTGAGTGAGCGAGAGTCGGGCGGAGGATGAGTGTCCGTGTGCGTGAGGTTCTTACTCTGCTCTTGATCATGATCCGGACTTCTCCAGACTCCACGATGTAGAAGCAGTCGGCCGAATCGCCCTGAGAGGAACCACAGGACACCTGCGTTACGCTCACATGACCACATGACGAATACGGCCCTATGATTCCTGTGATGCGGAAAACACTGACGGAATCATGCATTACAGTCAGAGACATGGACGTAGCTGTATAACGTGGAATGTCACACAATTTTGGATAATCAGATGGCGATATGGACTAGTGTGTGTGAATATTAAAGCACAAAATGTTGGGTTATATATTTCTACTGAACAGTAGAATGTACCTATCAAAGAATTAATACAATTATTAAAACTTTTCTATGTCAGTAAAATTCACTTTGTTTGTCAAAAAATATTTCATTCGATTACATTTTCTCTGTTTCATGCCTTGGTTTGATTACCACCATTTTATGATAATAATAATTTGTATTGAATCATAAATTCACAACTACTGATATTTTAACGTCATTGAGAGATATATTGTTTTATTAATATTTTGAATCAGTTTTTATTTTATTTTCATTTTAATGTTTGTAATTTTTAGTTTAAAAAAATTCTATATAGTTTTTTATTAATTTATTTTATTTCAGTTATTTTAGTACATCAAGTTAAATTAAATGAAAATGAGAAATGCTGTTTACAGTATTAAATAGTTTACAGTTTTAGATTTTATTTTATTTCAATAATGAAAATGTTTTTCATGGTTTTAGTGTCAGTTTCAGCTGTAACTATAATAACCTGAACACAACAAAAATTTCTGAAAAAATAAAGCATTTCATTGGCCGTATTATTGTAATAAAAAAAAAATTTTTTTTCAAGTTTTATTAATTCAATTATTAGGCATGAAAACAATTTTGGGAAAAAAGAAAAAGGCCAAATAACATTTTGTTAAACCTTTAATAAATTATTGTTGAATTAAAAGTTTAATGGATTTCCATTATTATGCTTTTTGATTAACAGACAAATTAAAATGGAAAAATGTAATTTGTGAGAGAACCAAAGGTATTCCACCTGCCGTATGATCAGCTCTCCGTCTCTGAAGCTCTTCATCCCCAGGACGTCGACGATCTTCATGCGCTCGGAGAGCTGAGAGACAGAGAGAGTGTCATGAGGCGAACGCACAAGCGCAGGTGAAGATCTGGACTGGACGCACCTGCAGCGACTTCAGCAGCGGCACGCTCTCGATGAAGCGCTCGTACATCTTCCTCTTCTTGGCATTGTTCTTCACTATGAGTCTGTGGAACGTGGATCTGTCCTGACGACACAAATAAGAGTTTTACAGTCACTAGGACTCGTTCATCAAACTCTTCAAGCAGTCTAGAAAGCTTACAAAACGCTACATTTTGTTAGTGCAGGAAGTGACCTCACCAGCGCCCAGAGCGCCCCCTCCTGAGTGGCCCTGATGGTGGCGGCGCGCGGCGTGTTGTACATGAGGGCGAGTTCACCGAAGCTGCCTTTATTATCATAGCAGCCCACGCAGAGGCTGACGCCGTCCTTCTGGATCAGGATATCAAACACACCCCTGCAGAGAGACAGACGCTGTCAGCATCCGCTTCTGCGGGACGTCTGAGGAAGCAGGATCGTCTCACCTCTCGATGACGTAGAAGTTATCGCCATCGTCCCCCTGATTGATGATGCACTCGTGCGGTTTGACCAGCACCTCAAACATGCTGTCTAACACCTCCGCAAACTGATCCTGGGACAGACAGACACACAGACAGGCGTCACATATCCGCCGGCGTCCCACGTGTCCACAGTGTCTGAAGGCTCGTATTCACCTGCTCCAGCGTCTTGAACAGCAGTATGTCCTTGCAGGCCTCCTGCAGACGCTGACGCTGTGCCTCTGATTTATGGTGAATCACCCGCGACTCGCTGCCCTCGTCTTCATCTTCATCAGGGTTATAAGCCTCCGCACACACTGAGGAACAGCGTCTCACACACTCACACGACAGCACGACTAACAGCTCAAGGGTTATCATTAAAACACTTTAAACACTTTACCTGATACCCGTCTGTTGCATTTACTGGGAGGAGGAGCTACAGAGACAGAGAGAGAAATTATAGAACATCAGACCATATCTTCACACCCTGATCGACAAATACGTTAACCAAACCAAAACCAAAATTTTTGCTTGCTTTGTAGATTTCCAGAAGGACTTTGATTCAATTTGGCATGAAGGTCTTCTGTCTAAACTTCTAGAATCAGGTATTGGGGGTAAAACATATAAAAACAATGTACTCAAACAATCGATGCGCTATTAAAACTGGCAATAAACAAGCAGAATTCTTCACTCCAGGGCGAGGTATCAGGCAGGGCTGCCCACTATCACCGACCCTCTTCAATATTTACATTAATGAACTGGAAAACAACTAGAACAATCAGCAGCACCTGATCTCACACTACATGACTATAAAGTTCCTCCTGTATGCAGATGATCTCCAACAGAAGAGGGTCTGCAGCAGAACCTGGACATCCTGCATCAGTTCTGTCAGACCTGGGCCCTGACTATTAACCCAACTAAAACGTTTCAGAAAAGACCTATGTCAGGGAAAGAAACACAATTTTCACCCTTGGTATGAAAAATTGACCCTTCGCAAGAGCGCCCCCCTTAGTTACTGTTGCTTTGTCCGACAAGCCGTGGCGCTGTCACTCCACACACAGTGAAAATGCATCACGGAGCAAAGAGGACACTGACAACACGTCGACAGACAAGACAGAGCAGGTTACTTATGATATTAAACAATTCCCAGCTTTAAAACTGTGTAGTTTTTTAAAAAGAAATTCCAACAATAAACCATTTTGTGGCTCTTTAATGTGTCGTGACAGATCGCTGTAGCACCTCAGCTCAAACGGCTCGTGAACCGATCATCTCTTCCTACTAGTTCATTTAGAGCAGTGGTCGCCAACCCGTCGATCGCGATCGACGGTCGATCTTTATCACTGTTCCGAGCTCGCGAAAATAACGAAATTGATTACAAAAATACATTACATTCTCCAGTCTTTTGTTACTGTATTTTTGTATTTATTTTATGTTATTTTCTTGAGACAGACAGATAAAGGAAATACCCACATCATGTACGAGTTCTGTAAACGTCCGTAAACAAGAGGCCAGAGACGCTGACGCGGACGGAGAGAGAAATTCTGTAGCGGCAGAGCATCTCACTGTTCCCATGCCGAATATAGGAAGAAAATATATTGATTGGTGGTTATGATA
>JAOTNS010001601.1:0-45580 GCA_028476615.1 Culter alburnus | reverse complement strand
TTGAGCGAAAACGTTCTCAAACAACGTTCTGAAACGTCCATTTATCCCTTTATTTGTACTTGACTGCTGTTCCTCATCATGTTGAGCGAAACGTTCTCATACAACGTTTGAAACGTCTTTTATCACGTTATTTGTAACTTGACTGATGTTCTCCTAATGTGAAGCGAAACGTTCGCATACAAAGTTCTTGAACTACTTACCGCGTTATTTGTACTTGCACTGATGTTCTCCGTAATGTTTCGCGAAAACTTTCTAACACGGTCCTTGAACTCTTTATTCGCGTTTTTGTACTTGACTGTGTTCTCGAGTTGATCGAAAACGTTCTCATAACACGTCTTGAAACGCTTTATATCGCGTTATTTGTACTTGACTGATTTCTCGTCTGTTTTATAGCGAAAACTTCTCATACCAACGTCTTGAAACGTCTTTAATCGCGTTATTGTACTTGCCTGATGTTCTCAGTAATGTTGAGCGAAACGTTCTCATACCAGTTCGTGAAAACGTCTTTACGGCGTATTTTACTTGACTGATGTTCGTCGTATGTGAGGCGAAAACGTTCTCTCACAACTTTTCTTGAAAGGCGTCTTATCCGCTTCTGTGTACTTGAATGATGTTCTCGTTGTGGATCGAACGTTTCATAACAACGTTCTTGAAACGTCTTTATCGCTTATTTGTACTTGACTGATTTTCGCGTAGGTGAGCGAAAACTTTCTCATACCGGTCTGAAACTTCTTTACGCGGTTATTGTACTTGACTGATGTTCTCGTAATGTTGAGCGAAAACGTTCTCGATATCAACGTTCTTGAACGTCTTTATCGCGTTTATTGTACTTGACTGAGTGCCGTAACTGTTGAGGCGAAAAACGTTCTCTAACACCGTTCTTGAAACGTCTTTAATTCGCGTTATGTTGTACTTGACTGATTTCTCGTATGTTGAGCGAAAACGTTCTCATACCAACGTTCTTGCACGTCTTTATCGCGTTATTTGTACTTACTGTGTTCCTCGTAAGTGTTGAGCGAAAACGTTCTCATAAACAACGTTCTGGAAACGTCTTTTCGCGTTAGGTGTACTTGACTGATGTTCCTCGTAATTTTGAGACGAAAACGTTCTCATAACACGTTCGTGAACGTCTTGATCGCGTTATTGTACTTGCACTGATGTTCTCGGTAATGTTAGCGAACGTTCTCCATAACACGTTCTTGAACGTCTGTAGCGCGTTATTTGTACGTGACTGATGTTCCGTATTTTTAGCTAAAACGTTCTCATAACACGTCTTGAACGTCTTTATCTCGTTATTTGTACTGGACTGATTCTCGTAATGTTTGGCGAAACGTTCCATAACAACGTTCATTGAACGTCTTTATCGCGTTTATTTGTACTTGACTGATTGTTCCTCGTAATGTTGGGCGAAAACGGTTCTCATAACAACGTCTTGAAACGTCTTTATCGCGTTATTGTACGTGCTGTTCTCTAATGTTGGGCGAAAACGTTCTCAGAACACGTTCTGAACGTCTTTATCGCTTATTGTACTTGACTGATGTCTCCTAATGTTGGGGGCGAAACGTCTCATAACAAAGTTACTGGACCGTCTTTAAATCGCGTTATTTGACTTGACTATTTTCTCCTAATGTGCGAAACGTTCTCATAACCGTTCTGAACGTCGTTATCCGTTTTGAACTTGACGATGTTCTTTTAATGTTGGGCGAAAACTTCTCATAACAACGTTCTTGAACTCTTTATCCGTTATTGTACTTGACTGATGTTCTCGAATGTTGAGCGAAAACGTTCCATAACACGTTCTTGACGTTTATCGCGTTTATTGTACTTGACGTCGTAATGTGAGCGAAAACTTCTCAGCGGTCTTGAAATATCGCGTTATTTGGCTTGAGTTCTCGTATGTCATACAACGGTCTTGAAACGCTTCAATCGCGTTATTTGTACTTGATTTTCTAATGTTGGCGCAACGGTCTCTACAACTTCTTGAAACTGCTTTATCGCGTATTTTTACTGAATGATGTTCTCGAATGTTGAGCAAAACGTCACCACGTTCTTGAAATATCGCGTTATTTGTACTTGACTGATGTTCTCGTAATGTTGAACGAAACGTTCTCATAACAACGTTCTTGAAACGTCTTTATCATCGACGTTTAATTGTCTTACTTGTACTTGTGTTCTCGTTGTTGAACGAAACGTCTCATAACAAACGTTCTTGAAACGTCTTCATCGCGTGTATTTGTACTTGACTGATGTTCTCGTAATGTTGAACGAAAACGTTCTCTATACACGTTCTGAAACGTCTTTCATCGCGTTATTTGTACTTGACTGATGTTCTCGTAATGTTGAACGAAACGTTCTCATAACACGTTCTTGAAACGTCTTCATCGCGTTATTGTACTTTGACTTATGTTCTCGTCAATGTTGAGACTTAAAACGTTTCTCATAACAACGTTCTTGAAACGTCTTCATCGTGTTATTTGTACTTGACTGATGTTTCTCGTAATGTTGAACGAAAACGTTCTCATAACAACGTTCTTGACGTCTTCATCGCGTTTTTGTACTTGACTGATGTCTCGTAATGTTGACGAAAACTTTCTCAACAACGTTCTGAAACGTCTTTATCACTTATTTTAACTTACTGATGTTCCGTAATGTTGATCGAAAACGTCTCATACGTTCTTGAACGTCCTTTATCACGTTATTTGTACTGGACTGATGTTGCTTCTCAGGAATGTTTCGAAACGTTCTCATAACACTTCTTTAAACGTCTTTATCCACGTTATTTGTCTTGACTGATGATGCTCGAATGTGGCCGAAACGTTCTCATAACAACGTTCTGTAACGTCTTTATCACGTATTTTGGTACTTGCCGATGTTCTCGTATGTGAGCGAAAACGTTTTAAAACTTCTGAAACGTCTTTATTTATTTGTACTTGACTGATGTTCTCGTAATGTTGAGCGAAAACTTCTCAACGTTCTTTTGTACTTGACTGATGTTCTCCTAATTTGACGAAAACTGTCTCATAACACGTTCTTGAAACGTCTTTATCGCTATTTGTACTTGACTGAGTTCTCCTATGTTGAGCGAAAACTTCTCATAACAACGTTCTTGAAACGTCTTTATCGCGTTATTTGTACTTGAACTGGTTCTCGTAATGTTGACGAAACCGTTCTCATAACACGTTCTTGAAACGTCTTTATCGCGTTATTTTACTTGACTGATTTCTCGTAATTTGAGCGAAAACTTCTCATAACACACGTTCTTGAAACGTCTTATCGGTTATTTGTACTTGACTGATGTTCTCGTAATGTTGAGCGAAAACGTTCTCATAACAACGTTCTTGAAACGTCTTTATCACGTTATTTAGTACTTGACTGAGTTCTCGTATGTTGAGCCAAAACGTTCTCATAACAACGTTCTTGAAACGTCTTTATCACTTCTTTGTACTTGACTGATGTTCCGTAATGTGAGCGAAACGTTCCATAACAACGTTTCTTTGTAAACGTCTTTATCACGGTATTTTGTACTTGACTGATTCTCGTAATGTTGACTAAAACGTTCTCATAACAACGTTCTTGAAACGTCTTTATCACGTATTTTTGTACTTGACTGATGTTCTCCGTAATGTTGACGAAAACGTTCTCATAACAACGTTCTTGAAACGTCTTATCACGTTATTTGTACTTGACTGATGTTCTCGTAATGTGAGCGAAAACGTTCTCATAACAACGTTCTTGAAACGTCTTTATCACGTTATTTGTACTTGACTGATGTTCTCGTAATGTTGAGCGAAAACGTTCTCATAACAACGTTCTTGAAACGTCTTTATCACGTTATTTGTACTTGACTGATGTTCTCGTAATGTTGAGCCAAAACGTTCTCATAACAACGTCTTGAAACGTTTTATCACGTATTTGTACTTGACTGTGTCTCGTAATGTTGAGCGAAAACGTTCTCATAACACGTTCTTGAACGTCTTATCACGTTATTTGTACTTGACTGATGTTCTCGTAATGTTGAGCGAAACGTTCTCATAACAACGTTCTTGAACGTCTTATCACGTATTTGTACTTGACTGATGTTCTCGAATGTTGAGCGAAAACGTTCTCATAACAACGTTCTTGAAACGTCTTTATCACGTTATTTGTACTTGCCTGATGTTCTCCGTAATGTTGAGCGAAACTTCTCATAACAACGTTCTTGAAACGTCTTATCACGTTATTGTACTTGACTGATGTTCTCGTAATGTTTGACAAAACGTCTTTATCACGTTATTTGTACTTGACTGATGTTCTCGTAATGTTGAGCGAAAACGTTCTCATAACAACGTTCTTGAAACGTCTTTATCACGTTTTTGTACTTGACTGATGTTCTCGTAATGTGAGCGAAAACGTTCTCATAACAACGTTCTTGAAACGTCTTTATCACGTTATTTGTACTTGACTGATGTTCTCGTAATGTTTGAGCGAAACGTTCTCATAACAACGTTCTTGAAACTCTTTATTATCACTTTATTTGTACTTGACGATGTTCTCGTAATGTTGAGCGAAAACGTTCTCATAACACGTTCTGAAACGCTTTATCACGTTATTTGTACTTGACTGATGTTCTCGTAATGTGAGCGAAAACTTCTCATAACAACGTTCTTGAAACTCTTTATCACGTTAGTTTGTACTGACTGACTTGAACGCGTACTCAATGTTGAGCGAAAACGTTCTCATAACACGTTCTTGAAACGTCTTTATCGCGTTATTTGTACTTGGATGTTCTCGTATGTTGAGCGAAACGTTCTCATAACAACGTTCTTGAAACGTCTTTATCCGTTATTTGACTGATGGTCTCGTAATGTTGAGCGAAACGGTCTCATAACAACGTCTTTGTATCACGTTATTTGTACTTGACTGATGTTCTCGTAATGTTGAGCGAAAACGTTCTCATAACAACGTTCTTGCGTCTTATCACGTTATTGTACTGACTGACTGACGTCTCATAACAACGTTCTTGAAACGTCTTATCAATTTGTACTGACTGAAATGTTTGAGCGAAACTTCTCATAACAACGTTCTTGAAACGTCTTTATCACGTTATTTGTACTTGACTGATGTTCTCGTAATGTTGACGAAACGTTCTCATAACAACGTCTTGAAACGTCTTTCTCACGTTATTGTACTTGACCGATGTTCTGTAATGTTGGCGAAAACGTTCTCATAACAACGTTCTTGAAACGTCTTCATCGCGTTATTTGTACTTGACTGATGTTCTCCTAATGTTGAGCGAAAACTCTCCAACGTTCTTGAAAGTCTTTATCACGTTGTGTAACTGTCTCCTGACGTGCTCATATGCTTGTAAACGTCCAACGTTATTTGTACTTGACTGATGTTCTCCTAATGTTGAGTGAAAATGTTCTTAGGATAACATTCTCAGAACATGCTTTTAATGTTATTTTTATTTGCTAAATGTTTTCATAATGTATCATATAGTTCTGAGTACAATGTTTATAAAAGCGTCCTTACATTGTAATCTGTACATAATGAATGTTCATTATATAGAGAAAACGTTGTGAGAACAACATTGCTGTAGCCGTAACGTCTTTATGATGTTATTAATATTGCTAAATTTTTTGAAGTTCATGTTTTGAACTTCTTATGTGACCATAAAATGACCCAAATTGGAATGTCCCCCTAAAGTCATATAAGGAACCTTGAACTGCAGCACTTTCAAAAGAGGACGTTTATGTCACAAATGTTCTGTAAAATGTCAGAATTTTTGTCACTTTTAGAGAACTTTTAGGCAAAGTTTAACAAGGTCACGAGAACATCGCTCTGGTGGTGTGTTTTTATAGAAAATAATAAGTTTGAAGTCACCGTTATAGAGGTGAGCGTTTTCTCTAGAAACGCTCTTGATTCTTGACATATAACATTAGCTTTTCTCTGTCTGCTTTAACTGTGTTATCAAAACATGCTAGTTATAGCAATTAATGCTAGAGAAATACTGTTCAGATTAATTGAGTTGTTAAGTGCTGGTGATTCAGTCATCATATAATGTCCTGATTCATTGATCATCACTAAAGCTTCAAACTGTGAATGTATTAACTGTTAGTTTTATTAATGTTTTTTATATTTAATTCTTTATACAATGAGTTTTGAGGAGGGTCTTTTTTTCTAACTTTAAAGACATCATGAATCAGCGTATGATCCTCAACGATGGTGACACTAAACAAAAATCATTTTTGTGACTAGTAGCTTGTTTTGAGATGTTCAGAGTTAATCTGTTTATCTGAAAATTTTGTCACCATTGTTGAGGATCATACGCAGAATCTTGATGTCTGTGTCAATCTGTATGATACTGTTTGAATAATTTCTGCCCAATAATGAAACCTTTCAAAATATCAAAGCATGACAGGATTTTATACATTATCATTGGACCATAATAACATGAAAAGAAATACAAAATTCAGAGACCAGAGAATATTCAGAGAATAAGACCACTGTATGATGAGAAAGCCAACAATGAGCAATCAAATCAGATTTTTCTCACAATTTCTTTTGCAATTAATGCTTTAAAACACAACTGCAACAATTGGAAATTTTTTATTGTTATTATTTTTATATTTTTACAAATCTCATTTTATCAAATCATTTTATTTAAGCACAAGCACACTAAATATTCAATGCTATTTAACACATTAAAAACTAATGCATTAACTCCAGATATGAACTCCAAACAAACAGGTTGCCAAAAGCAGCAAAAACATTTGTCATACTTCAGTCCATACTTCCTCAATGATTACTTTACCATGAATATTTTAAAGAGATAGTTCACCCAAAAATGAAAATTGTCATTACTTACATGTTACATGTTGGTAAACAGACAGTTGACGGCACCCATTGACTTCTGTCTGGTTACCAACCTTCTTTAAAATATTTTCTTTTGTGTTTAACAGAAGAAGAAACTCATTCAGGTTTTAAAACAACTTGAAAGTGATTATGTGATGACAGGATTTTAATTTTTGGGTGAACTATCCCTTTAAGGACAAGGGTCCACATACTAACTATTAGGATGCTGTCACTTTAAGACCTGCACGCGTCCGATTTTCTCAACTCACTTCAGACATAACCAACTGTGTTTATGTAAACCTTTTGTGTATTTGACAGTATTATAGTATTAGTATTATATAATATTATCAGACGCGAAAGATTAAGTCCAGTAGTCAGGTGCTGTTTGACAGGCTTAAAGGTGCCCTAGATTCAAAAATTGAATTTATCTCAGCATAGTTGAATAACAAGAGTTCAGTACATGGAAATGACATACAGTGAGTCTCAAACTCCATTGTTTCCTCCTTCTTATGTAAATCTCATTTGTTTAAAAGACCTCCGAAGAACAGGCGAATCTCAACATAACACGACTGTTACGTAACAGTCGGGATCATTAATATGTACCCTCAATATTTGCATATGCCAGCTCATGTTCAAGCCATTAACAAGGGCAGCCAGTATTAACGTCTGGATCTGTGCACAGCTGAATCATCAGACTAGGTAAGCAAGCAAGAACAATAGTGAAAAATGGCAGATGGAGCAATAATAACTGACATGATCCATGATATCATGATATTTTTAGTGATATTTGTAAATTGTCTTTCTGAATGTTTCGTTAGCATGTTGCTAATGTACTGTTAAATGTGGTTAAAGTTACCATCGTTTATTACTGTATTCACGGAGACAAGAGCCGTCGCTATTTTCATTTTTAAACACTTGCAGTCTGTATAATTCATAAACACAACTTCATTCTTTATAATCTCTCCAACAGTGTAGCATTAGCCGTTAGCCACGGAGCACTATCAACTCATTCAGAATCAAATATAAACATCCAAATAAATACTATACTTACACGATTAGACATGCTGCATGACGAACACTTTGTAAAGATCCATTTTGAGGGTTATATTAGCTGTTTGAACTTTTTTTTATGTTGTTTAAGGCAAGCGCGAGCTCTTGGGGCGTGGAGCACCAGATTTAAAGGGCCACACACCCTGAATCGGCGCATATTTAATGATGCCCCCAAAATAGGCAGTTAAAAAAATTAATTAAAAAAAATCTATGGGGTATTTTGAGCTGAAACTTCACAGACACATTCAGGGGACACCTTAGACTTATATTACATCTTTTAAAAAAAAGTTCTACGGCACCTTTAAGTGTGTGTGCACGCTTCGGGTGTATGGGGTCAGAAAAGGCGCATCTCAGAACAGCACACGAATGACATGTTTAACTGGCAAGGCTTTAAAGCACATGCAAATAAAGAACTTTTGTGATTGCGAATAAGTGCAGTGTCCCGTGAGTAACTCTACCGCTGTGTTAACATGTGATGTGAATGTTGTACGGATGGAGGCACCAGAACTGCAACTGATAGAATGTGCTTCAAAGGCAGAAAGTGGAGACAAAAAACAGTAGGAAAGTTAATTCGGGATTTTTACACGGGTGATGATGATGAGAGAAAAACACTGACATTCTCAATTCAAACGGCAATAAAATCAATCGACTCGTCCCTGTAAATGTTGAAAACACCTTACAGTTTCATGAGAAACAATTACCATCCGAATAGGACTTAACTCGTTATAAGAATAATAACTTGCTGCAGCTGCTATCTCACCTTCTTCAACGTGTAAAGCACGCAGATCGGCGACGGTGTCGGTGGGTGAAGATAATTGTGAGCTGCCGCTGCACGCGGGGTCTTCCACTGGCTCAGATGTTTTATGTGAACCGAAGTAGTTAGTTAGTTTTGGAATTTTTGCTGTAAGATTAGCATCCCTTTTCTCCCTTTCAAGCTTATTTTTCATTTTTTGCGCACCACTATCACTTTTTTTTATCATTTTGAACACCAGCGAGGCTGAACAAGCAATAAAGGCCAAATTTCCCATTTTCTAGTCTACATGCGATAGCATAACACAAAGAGGCGTTTCCCGATGTCATGGCGCGAATTGTAAAGTGATTTTGATTGGACGGTGATTTATCAGTCAGGCACATTTTCCAATCATTTTTTCTTGTTATTTTATTAGACACAAATCAACCACCTATGACTTGTCAATCTCATTTCCTCCAGCCAATCACGGGCCCCCTCTACCCGCGGGCCCTGGGGCTTCAGCCCCACCTAGCCCTTATGTTAATCCGGCCCTGACCGGCGTTACTGAACACTCTGTTTTTTTGGTTTTTGTTCCTTGTTTCTTGTGTGGACTGTTCATGTGGTGTTTGACTCTTGCCTGGATGTACAACAATTTTGGATTTCCCTATTAAATGCTGCAACTGGATCTTACCCTCAAGTCTCAGTGCATTACGTGACATATAGATATAGATATCTCACTGATTCTTGAGATAAGAGACAAACTTATTCATGTTTGAGATGTTAGTTTTTATTATTGAATAACACATTATTATAAACTGATATATTTGTAGACAAAGGTCTCAGCTAATGAACATGTAAGGGAACAGGTTTTTCTGAAAATGTTTTCTTCTAAAAATGTACATTTATTCACTTCAGAACTGAATTTGTGTCAACTCCGTCAGACACATTAAAAAGATGCTATTTTAATTTGATCATCAACAACAGTGTAAAATACACATGACAAATATACAGCAGTAGTAGTAAAGTGAGATCTGTGTGTCTCTGAGAGAAATATAAACAATAAAGCCTTACAAATAAGAGTTTTACAAATCTGACACTGAAAGAGAAGCTCAAATAATCATCAGTATTTATTATGACAAAAACACACTTGAAGAATCTTTAAAGTTCAGCGTTCTGCTTCAGATTTAAGCACTTCCTGAAAAACATGAACATGTAAAGCCATAAATGAATCAATCTCACCAATATTAATATATGCTGAATCAGTCATCAATCATGTACCTGATGTGTGAATATGTGCTTGATCTCCTTCAGCTCTTCTGGATCTGATGTCATAAACCACAAGAATGACAGTAGCCACGCCCACCAGAGCAGAGAGGACCAATCGGATCACAGCTTCAGTAGGACCACAACAGTGGACTGAGGAATAAAAACATCAAAGTGAGATCAGCTCAGTCAATAAACGCTAATATCATCAGCGCTGCCGTACCTGAACATGTGTGACAGAGTTGAGTGATGTCCAGATGTTGAGTCTGGTGGCTGATGGGATTCAGCACACAGCTGTAGTGTTTTTATCCTGATATTCCCCCTCCAGAGGTAGAGAGACTGATGCTGAGATCAGACGCACTGATGCTGGACAATGAACTGTTTCCTTTGAACCAGGAGAGAGTCACATGACTCACATTCACCACTGAACACACCAATGAACATGATGATGATGAAGAACACTGTGAAGAGTTACTGCTGATGACAGGAACAGGCAGACGAGCTGAAAACATGAGAGAATAAAGAGAAATGAGGATGAATGAAGAGATTCAAGAAACATCCAGAGGAACCAAGATGATCAAAAGTAGAGCATTTAAAACTATTGAATAGAAAGTTAAATATAAACCTGCTGTTCATGTGAAAGTGAGAGAATTAGTCATTTGAACTCATTAGTCATGATAAGATACTTCTTTAGATCTAGCTGTAATAAATAAAACATGTGAAACTGATATTTAACTCACCGTAGACAATGAGACGAATATAATAATAATGCCAGAAGAAAGTGTTGGTCCATAGTTCATAATCTCCAGCATGTTCAGTTGTGATGTTTGTGATGGTCAGAGATCCAGTTTGATTGTCCAGCTTCAGTCTGTCTCTGAATCTCCCATCAAGAACATCATCATATACAGCGATTCTGTCGACCCGTTTATCGATTTCAGCTATTAAAGTGTTTTCAAACTTCCACTGAATCAGATCATCATCCTTCATTTCAGTAAGAGTAGAGTTTAGAGTGACTGAATCTCCCTCAAACACTCTCTTCTGTTTATAATAACCAAACACTCCTGAAGAACAGAGTTTTTCACAGATTAAAGCTTTAAAATCACTTGATGTTGGTTTGATGAAGCTTCACTGAAATACTTTGAATCATGTAAATGTGACGTGAATAATATTCTGCAGCAGCACAAAGACAAAAGATGATGAATGAAAAGAGAAATAGATTTATATATGGATCAATAACTAAAAAAGACACTTTAACGTTTAATGTCACACTAAAACTAATGCTGTTGAGTATCTGAGCTTCATATTTATATTATTTTATTGAATCAATCCATAATAACTGAGTTTAGAGCTGAATTCAGACTTGATCTGACAGTAAAATCACAGTTCAGTTATTTCTAGATGAGACGAACTGTAACGTGTTTGTTCTGTTTAGGTTTAGTTTTCTCTCTGAAAACTCTTTCACTATCTTTCATTTAAACACTTCACAGCCTGTGGAATAAAGGATTTTCCCCCTGATTTTGAGAAACTCTGGCATCCTCAATCTTGGACCTGAAGGCAAAAGCTCAAACTCATCATATAGTGGATGCCTATAATCAGATATCATTTCATAGCTTTACTACATCATCTCTGATAAATGTGTTCTGAGTCTATCATAGTGATACCAAGTAATTTACTCGCAGTGCTTAAGACTTTCCTGAGCGAACTCTTTTGTTCCACCGTAACATTTCCAAACCAGCAAAAGCTCAAAACACTTTCAATAAAGAATTATAAACACTTTCAACAATGGAAGGCTTACATTAAATGACACCATCTTCCTCAGGAAGAATAATCTTTGCTGACCCTTTCTGTTCACAGTGTCAGTCCATTCATTAGTCCAAACTCAATGTGTGATCTAAAACAACTCTGAGGTGTTTATACTCCTCAACACTGAATCTGCTCCCCTTTAAAGGGGACCTATTATGCCCCATTTTGCAAGATGTAAAATAAGTCTCTGATGTCCCCAGAGTGTGTATGTGAAGTTTTAGCTCAAATTCTTCGCAGATAATTTTTTATAGCATGTTAAAATTGCCACTTTTAGTGGTTGAGCAAAAACAAGCCATTTCAGTGTGGTCCTTTAAATGCAAATGAGCTGCTGCGATCGGCCTAAGAGGGCGGAGCTTCAAGAGCTGATTCTCCGGTGACAGGATTCAGTCAGGACACACTATAATGTCAGAAACTGCAAATATATGCTGCATGGAGATAGAACAGGTATAGTTTAGTTAAATTACGGTTATAACTTATATGTGTCTGTTTTTATCCACTATATTAGTACAGGCCTGTTGTACCGTCCGAATGATGGCCAAAACTATACAGATGAGTTTTATGACATTTATTGTACTTCACACAAAAGATGAAGCGTCTGTTTTCACTCTAGAATATCACTGTAAGCGCTTCATAAAACAGTGCAAGTGTGCATTAAAATATTATCCATAAACTCTCTCTCTTTTCCTTGTATTATCATCAACATACACAGCGAATTACACAGAAACACGTTACAACTAACAGTAAACAAATATATAAAGACCTTGTGCCTTTCGGGTGCTGCTTAATAAACTTTATACCCGTAAATCAACTCCAATGAACTGTAATAAAGTGCTCTCACCTACATTACTGCCGTATCCAGTATCACTCTGGAGACTGTAAGCTGATCACAAGGAACGAAATCCCCAAGGGAAGACGAACAGACAAAGGAAGACGAGAGGAAGGGGATCCGGATGGCTCAGGTAAGTAGTTCAGGTCCGTATGACGAGACCACACACTGAAGTGCAGGGAGAATGAGTCTTTATAGTGTGTCTGATGATGTACAGGTGCAGGTGATTAGAGATTCAGGAGACTGTGAACGAGTGGGTGGAGCCTGTAGATCTGGTGACGATGTGTTGGTGTTAGTGGGTGCTGGCTGTGACTCTGTGACAGTATCAAAGTTATAAATTCCAGTATCGTGACAACACCACAGCCTATACATTTTCTCCATGAACTAACTCTACAAACATGACTTTGAGCAGACCAAGCAATTGCTTCAAACAATAGTAATAAAGCTATTTAAAACATCATTCAATGTAAATTTTGATAATCATAATTAATAATCGCAATTTACAATTTCAAGGGAATAATCGACAATTATGATTTTTGTCATAATCGTGCAGCCCTAATTCAGAGTTTCCTGGACATTGCAAATGTTCTGAAATACTGATTATGCTCTCACAGACCTTTCTGTATGGGCTCAACATAAGATCATTTGTGATGCTCCTCGAAGTTCATTCAGTGACTTTCTGGATTACGTGTTGTGGTTAACACCCTAGAGTCGACTGTTGTGCCAGCGATACCACCTCGGTTATTTCTTACTAGTGTGAAGAGGACTCAAAATACTCAATTCTGGACATACAATTAAGAGTTATCCCTTATGGAAGGAAAATATATTTCCCTATATATGAATTATCAATATATTACATGATTTAACAGATAATTGTATTTGAAAATATACAAAAAAAAATATTGCGTAAATATAATAAAATATATTAAATAATACATATGCAATTGCCACTTTTTTTTATATATTGAAAAAATTACTAATATATCATAATGTATGTAATTTCAGATTCAGTAATATACTTCATAATATATAGATTTATATGTTATCAGATCTGGTACTGCATGCATAATATATCGCAGTATATTTGAATGCAGTATAAACATATATATGGTAAAATATATTATGTAACACATTTCTATGTTTTATAATGATTCACATTTTAAATGTTTTATATTTTCAAGTTAGTTAACAAAAGCACACCTGCATGTACTAAAGTTTCTACCAAAGAGCCTATCACAGTGCTATAGCGTGCACACACGTTACTGTTTAAATAAAGTTATTATAGTCTTAATGGTGTTCAGCCAATCATAAACTCAGGCTCTACTTTTCAGCACAAGGGTAACCCCAGAAACTCACACATATACATGTATAACTTTAAAACACTAGCAAATCTCCCCCTATATCAATATTGAGCAAAATGCATATAGCACTCCTTTAACATTCAGGAGCAAAGCATGCTGGGAACCACTGATTGTAACTCATTCCATGAATGTGTGTACAATACATTCACATTTATACGGGAACATGTATGTGCAATATATGTACACAATAAAGGCTAATAATTTATATGTATGTTATTTTTGTTTCATTTATAAATATTTTGTATGTATCAATATATAGCCACACATGGTCAATGCATATACAGGTGCTGGTCATATAATTAGAATATCATCAAAAAGTTGATTTATTTCACTAATTCCATTCAAAAAGTGAAACTTGTATATTATATTCATTCATTACACACAGACTGATATATTTCAAATGTTTATTTCTTTTAATTTTGATGATTATAACTGACAACTAAGGAAAATCCTAAATTCAGTATCTCAGAAAATTAGAATATTACTTAAGACCAATACAAAGAAAGGATTTTTAGAAATCTTGGCCAACTGAAAAGTATGAACATGAAAAGTATGAGCATGTACAGCACTCAATACTTAGTTGGGGCTCCTTTTGCCTGAATTACTGCAGCAATGCGGCGTGGCATGGAGTCGATCAGTCTGTGGCACTGCTCAGGTGTTATGAGAGCCCAGGTTGCTCTGATAGTGGCCTTCAGCTCTTCTGCATTGTTGGGTCTGGCATATCGCATCTTCCTCTTCACAATACCCCATAGATTTTCTATGGAGTTAAGGTCAGGCGAGTTTGCTGGCCAATTAAGAACAGGTGTAGCCCTATGGGAATTTTGTGTATTTCCTAAAATCACTATTTTAATTTTCTTTAAAATGTACATTTCATGATGTTAAAAATGTTTAAATAATGTTTATGTGTGTTAAAAATTAAGTTAGTTAAAATTAATTTACCCGGAAGAAAGATCCAATCAGGGGTCAGGGTGAGAGGTCACGAGGATGCAGGAGGAGGAGACCAGAAGGAGAGACATGAGTGAGAACCGCGCTGTGACTGTCATGTTAGAAATTGGTAAAACACCAAGTTAATGCGTGTGATAGTAGATGTACTTGTAGACTGCACAAAGAGTGAGTTACAGACATTTGACTAAGTTTACAGTGTGAAAGTTGATGGTTTTGCTACACAGGGATACCATGGTCCTTAAACCAGGTACTGGTAGCTTTGGCACTGTGTGCAGGTGCCAAGTCCTGTTGGAAAATGAAATCTGCATCTCCATAAAGTTGGTCAGCAGCAGGAAGCATGAAGTGCTCTAAAACTTCCTGGTATACGGCTGCGTTGACCTTGGACCTCAGAAAACACAGTGGACCAACACCAGCAGATGGCATGGCACCCCAAACCATCACTGACTGTGGAAACTTTACACTGGACCTCAAGCAACGTGGATTGTGTGCCTCTCCTCTCTTCCTCCAGACTCTGGGACCCTGATTTCCAAAGGAAATGCAAAATTTACTTTCATCAGAGAACATAACTTTGGACCACTCAGCAGCAGTCCAGTCCTTTTTGTCTTTAGACGCTTCTGACGCTGTCTGTTGTTCAAGAGTGGCTTGACACAAGGAATGCAACAGCTGAAACCCATGTCTTGCATACGTCTGTGCGTTGTGGTTCTTGAAGCACTGACTCCAGCTGCAGTCCACTCTTTGTGAATCCCCCCACATTTTTGAATGGGTTTTGTTTCACAATCCTCTCCAGGGTGCGGTTATCCCTATTGCTTGTACACTTTTTTCTACCACATCTTTTCCTTCCCTTCGCCTCTCTATTAATGTGCTTGGACACAGAGCTCTGTGAACAGCCAGCCTCTTTTGCAATGACCTTTTGTGTCTTGCCCTCCTTGTGCAAGGTGTCAATGGTCGTCTTTTGGACAACTGTCAAGTCAGCAGTCTTCCCCATGTTTGTGTAGCCCACAGAACTAGACTGAGAGACCATTTAAGGCCTTTGCAGGTGTTTTGAGTTAATTAGCTGATTAGAGTGTGGCACAGGTGTCTTCAGTATTGAACCTTTTCACAATATTCTAATTTTCTGAGATACTGAATTTGGGATTTTCCTTAGTTGTCAGTTATAATCATCAAAATTAAAAGAAATAAACATTTGAAATATATCAGTCTGTGTGTAATGAATGAATATAATATACAAGTTTCACTTTTTGAATGGAATTAGTGAAATAAATCAACTTTTTGATGATATTCAAATTATATGACCAGCACCTGTATTGCAGAATATTGAAAAATATAAGCACTAGTTTCCCATATATGGAAATGTATTATGTAATGTATCTCATTATATTTTGCATCTGTGAAATGTCTTCTTTTATTTGTGTACACAAATGTTGTGCTTTTTGCAAAATAAAGAAAGCTAACATGATGCGTGCGATCTGTCGTCTCTCCAATCTGATACTCCCTCAGAAAATGAACTGTAACTTAGTGAATACTAATCACACAAACATGAGACATTTCTCTAAAGAAACATTGAAATGTCTGGTATTAAATCATGCAAGTCAAATTGAAAACTAATATTCTCAGTTTATGTAATCCGTTTCAAAAGAGAGAGATGTCAGTTTTTCACGAGTCAGCTCATTATTAGTCTCAGCCTCAGACGTCACACCCACGGCACACTTAATAATTTATTAGATACACGCTGGTCTGTTATCGATGGTACATTGACTTTCATTTTCACGCCCCTTAACCTGACGCAGAACAAAATGAACTGTGATTGGTTGTGTTACATGTCAGTCAAACGTCCTCTTGGGAGGTCCTTGGCCAATGAAAGCTGCTATAGAGTCCAGACCTTCTGCCGTCAGTCTGAAGCTCTGGCTACGCAAGACTTGCTCGTTATTCACTAATGCTCAGTGGAAGAGCATGACTGGTTTCAATTTCATTTTGAGCATCAACTTGATCAAGCCGAGGATTGTGAATGGTAAATTGTTTTTATTTCTAAATTCTTTAACTAATTGCAGTATTGACTAGTGTCTGTCAATATTAAGCCGCAAAAAGAGTATATTCAAATAGAATACCGTTATTTTAAATTGTAAAAATATTTCACAGTATTGCCGGGGTTTTTTTCTGTATTTTTGATTAAATAAATGCAAGGCTTAATGAGCATGAGAGTTCTTTCAAAACATTTTTAATCTTTTGTCCACAAATGCCAGGTAAAGGATGTTCACATATATATCTTTGAAAGGGATTTATTTCCTGGTATAATTTTGAACTCAAAATCTGTCTTTGACTCTCATTTATATAGTTAAACATATTCTAAATCAGGGATGGGCAACTTCGATAGTGACGAGGGCCAACATTTTTTTTCCTTATAACCAGGGGGCCAGATTACTAATCCACACTCGCACGTTTTACACCATTTTACTCAATTTACTTTTCATTAAGGGAAATCAATGTACAGTTAATGTTTTTTTTTTAAAGATTTTATGAACTGTTAAATACAAATGCGAAACTTTGTTTTCAGTTGACAAGCAATATTACCCCAACAAGCAAATGTAAACATCTCAGTTGCATTGTCTGTAAATTTGCAACAAACAACTGTACAGAAATCCTATTTTGATTACAAGCGTAGAGAACATTTTCAACTCAGCCTCATTAAAAGTGCTAATTTAAAAAGAAGAACATAATTAAGCGCATACATTTCTGTCATTCATTTGGCAAAAAATGGTTTTGTTGTCTATGCATTTTACTTTTGAAGTAATCTAAGACAAGTGCAACTCTGGCGTCACAGGTGTGTCTTTCATATTTCTCGTTAGCCGCTTTTTCACAGTCGAGCCAAACCGTTCTCTTTTTCTTTACTGTTCCATTCCGTGCCGAGATGATCCGAGCCGGCCGGTACAGATATTGTTACATTTTCCACTCTGGGTCTGATAACTGAGCTCTTCAGTCATTGCCTTAGTAAAGGCGCGGATACTGCACTTTTTTCGTTCAATTGACTTCCATTGAAACGCATGCAAATGTGTCAGAACGGAAACGCAAGCTCATGCGATTTCACTGCGTTCCAAAGCTCACTTTATATCAGTGTAAAAATGTTTTGTGTGGAGTGGAAGATTATGATCTTCTTATTAGCAGGAGAGAAAATGAAGTTATGCTTTAGCCACAAACTGCTGACACGTGAATCAACCACAAACATCCAGCAGAAGCTGTTTATCCACCGACAGATCAAACTAGACACACTGATGTTTGAACAGATAAATTAAAAGAGAAAAACCACTGCAGCATCCATTTTGACTCAAAAGCCAGTTATCACATGTATAAAGTTTGCCTGTGTTGAGTTCTTACTAGAACCAGGAAGTGTGACCATATTAGCCCGGTTCTGTCAACACTGCAGAGTAGAACTGTTTCAGCAGCTCCTGTGGCAGGTTGAACTTCCTCAGCTGGAGAAGGAAGTCCAGTCTCTGCTGGGACTTTTTCATGATGGATAAAAACGCATCTCTTTAACCTGGCATACACATAACACATGATCAATTTATATTTTCAATTCCGTTAAAGGATTATTAGGCTGCATAAATTAGGTCAGCCGGAACCGGGAACACTTCCTATAACACCAGATGTACTCGTTACATCAGAAGAAGAATGGCATCTACGCTAATATTAGTCTTTCTGTTTATCCCGAGGTTTACCGTAGTCAGCCGGATCCGGGCCGTATCCAGGTGAGATCGAGGACCTGCGCCTTGACATGACCACAACGCAGCCCTGAAGTATCGATCAGAGATCGAGTCAACTACATCATCCATTGTGAAGGCCTCATCAACACGACAGCCAGTGGCACAGCTCCTCAACAAACCGTCTATACCTGCGTGATGAATACGATCCATCGTGTCCATCATGCTTCGTCCTGGAGACCTTCTGTCCAGCAGGCTTCGCCTTGGTAATCCCTGGCTTTATGATCTCCTCACATCTGGCTTGATGGACTCTGGCTCTTGGCCCTGCTTCTCCTCCTGCATCTGTTTCTGCTCCATGGTCCTGGCCCACCTTCCTGCCGCTGGCTCCACCTCTGCTCTGCTTCCCACCGGTTCTTTTGTGTTGGAGCATCTGGAAGCTGCCCTTTGAGGAAGGGCTATGTTTTACCTGTCAGCTGCAGATGCCATTATGTACCAGCAGATGGCAGCCTCGTCCATTATTGTCTCTGTAGACTGTTAATCCCGGACTCCATTTCCCAGAACCCACTGCTTATTGATTAATTTACTGCAGAACTATTCAATTAGCTTAATTTGAGGGCCGGATCATCAAACCGAAAAGTTGAGGGTTGTGGTGACGCATAACACTTTCAATAAATGAGCTAAAATATACCTTAAAAGTATTGCATTTACTTGGAAATGTGAAACCCAACAGTATACAGATATAAGACCATAAGTAAAAACTTAATAATTTACAGATTTGTACAACTATTTGAATTATAAAAAATATATATTAATTATACAACCTCATAGTTATTGGTAAGAATTGTTTTATTTCTAATTATCATATTATTATAGGCTTAAATGAAGATATTCTGACAGTGAGACTGACTTGGTAACCACAGGTAAAACCGTACTGGCTACTCTCTACCACTGTCAAATGATTGACACTTGGCTGTGCAGCGTAGATCAAACTAGTGAATCAACTCAACAACAGTTCAATCAATCATCGTCCTGATTCCCTCCCAGGCCTGTTTAGAATTTCCTTGTGACATTTTTGCATACATTTTTTGATTAAGGCCTATCTACTTAGTTTGTCTTTTGAATTCTCTTTGAATGTCTCTTTTAGTTAAGACATCATTATTATAATAAGCTATTTTCTTCTTAATTAATAGTTGTTTAAATTTCTTTGATACACAAGGTTTGTTATTAGGATATATTTTATACGTTTTTGTAGGTCACAAAGTACATTCAAAGCAACCCTGAAGGCACTTAATACTCTCTTCATACCAAATCTTTAACAGTCCCTGTTATTTAAAGCCTGAGATCTGTTCAGTTCATCGTCCGGTATCGTCTACGTTACGTGGGTTGTGTTTCTCCTCATGATTCTCCTGTGTATTGTGTGGATTATTAGATTAAAGACTGTTCTTTGAGTTATTTCCTGAGTCGTGCGCTTCACTACAGCCACCGTCGCTGACACTAACAGTGTGAATTTTAATCTTCTCTAACTAATTTAACCAGTAAATTTATCACATGGTACCAGAACAGACACAACTGAAGCCATAAAAACACATTTAAAAACTCCCCCATCCTCAGTTAGTTTCTGCTCACACATCCGTCTCTTTTAACATCACGAAAATCAACAAGCTTTTGCTGATACATGTGATAATGTCCAATATACTCTTTTGTCCATTGTGTCTTTGTTGGTGGCGTGTCAGAAATCCATTGCAGCAGTATGCAGCATCTGACAGTAAACAATAAGATTTTAAGCAGCTGAATCTTGGAAGAGTTCCAGGTGTTAAGAATGGAAGAATCCCTTAAAAGGGTCATATAATGGTATGTGCACTTTTACAAGTTGATTTTACTGAAACGTGTGTTGGCATTACCTGTACACAACCATACTATAATGATAAAAATCCATCCAGTGGTTTTTTGTAATCTCCTTATATATTTTCCCCTGTCTCAAATCGAGCGTCACACGGTCGGACACCCCTCCCACGATTGTTAATTGACAGCAGCGTTTCAACACATACCTGCCCTGAGCGAGCTGTCATCATAGTCCGCCATTGTTGATACGCTGGAGCAGAATGGCATCTAAGCGATTGTGGTGTTCTGTTCTTGGGTGTAATAACAAACACAGCAGTCATTTTGATGTTCCTAAATCCGAACCGCTGAAGACGCAGTGGCTTAGTTTTGTTTTCGAAGGGAATATTCCCCCCGATCAATGTCAATGAAGAAGTGAAGAAGTGAGTGTAATGTTTTATTAACCTTTATATTAGTCTTAATGAAATCTGAATGAATGCAGCTAAAGATTACACTCGGGGTACATTACGGCATGCTTTCTATGTACAACGTTCTCAATATAATTCATAATCCCACGTTTATCATGAACAACGCATTATGGTTAGTGTGTTATTACAAACTGTGTACGCAGGTGGTAAAGTTAACGTGGTAACACTACACTAAGCTTACTTTTGTAGATGGTTTATAACGGTGTCTGTTACTGATTAAGAAGTAAAAAAAAAATTGTGCACGCATTACTGACAAGCCTACATTTACCCTGCCAGTACATACAAAAATAGATCAAAGTGACATTACGTTAACCAACCATTCAGAAATGTCCTGTTCGAGCCTTAATCGTCAAACTTAGTCGGGGCCATCATCTTGTTCCAGGTCTGACTCCAGTTCAAATTGATACGGTTGCACAGATGTGTCCTTAGAGACCCCCGCTGCCATTCTTTCTCCAAAATATACCCTCAGCTGTTGTCAAGGCAACACTCCATGTGTGTCTCAAAATGCCCCACAGAACAGAGGGGCGGGGTGAGCAAAGCTCATTATCATTTAAAGACACATGCATTGAAATGGCATGCTGAAAACAGAGCTGTTTTTGACCAGGTAAAATGAGTGTTTTCTTACAATACTAATGAGAATTTTTAATTAAAGTATATTACAAACTTTTCATTTAGACCCTAAAGAATCATATTAACTTGTACAAAAATGGCATTATATGACCCCTTTAAATACAGTCCAATGGGTCCAGGACCAGGGAGATTCTTAATATATTATTAATTTCTTGAACAACATCTGACCAGAATACCTTAATATAAGGTATAACACTCAAAAATACAATGAAAATATGTTCCATCCTCTGTTTTACAAAATGTATTGATCATCTTATGACATTTAACTGGGGAGATCAGAAGCCTGTGTATTATTTTTTTTGCATTTCAAGTACTTTATTAGTAACTAAATACCCAGACAACCTCAACCACATATCATCCCAGTCACACTCTTCAATCGGAGAGCCCAGGTCCCTTTCCCACAGCTCCTTGGAACCACGTGTGCTTTCCCTTGAAGATTCAGTGCTTTGTAAAATCCTATCATTTTAGTACTACCCTGCTTATCATGTAAGGATTCCTCCGGGTATACATATTCCAAGCGAATTTGTTCTTTTTATATTTGAAATGAAGCTTTTCCTTGACTAGAGGTACCTAAAAAGATGGGAATTTAGCAGTTACATTTTTCTTTAAATTTGTCAAAAGTCATATTATCACCATTTATTAGTAGGTCTCCAAAAGCAGAGATTTTCCTTTTTTCACCCAAGCCAGAAAAGGTCCCGGTTCAAGGCCTGGAGGGAAATCAGGATTCATAAATCTTAAGGATTCATCAATCCTCTTTTGGCTCAATCACCAAAGCAAATAACCGCGGGGACATAGGGCAACCCTGCCTTGTTCCTCGGTTCAAAGGAAAGAATGGAGAGTGAATATCATTGGACAATATAGAGGCTTGCGGTGATGCATAGAGCAGTGTCACCCATCTTATAATATTGTTACCTAAATTAAATTTGTCTAAAACCTGGAAGAGATCAGGCCACTTTACCCTGTCAAATGCCTTTTCAGCATCGAGAGACACCACCAATGATCCACTTTGAATATTTTGACCATGCCTTTGATAGCAGATTTAATTTCTTCCTTAGTTACAGGATATTTAGCATCTCTTTTTGTTCATCTGAGACTCTGGGTATGTTCAGGACATTCAAAAAAACAAAAAGAATGGAGTAAGAGGAGAGTGCTTATTACTTTTGCCTTCCCATTTCCTTGTCCATTTCCACACTCTCAGTGTGGACTGTAGCGAAAAATTCCCTCTGACAGCTGCTTTAACCTTATTTTTTGACATGTACAACAAATGACTTAAAGGGATGGAAAATATAGAATTCCTTTCCATATCCAGCCACAAACTGTCAGGGTCTTCTCTAATCCATTCCCAAATATAACGGCATAGACAAGCTACTTGGTATAATTTAACATTTGGCACACCCAGGCCCCCTTACTCAATGGGTAACTAAAGGTGTAATAACTTCATTCTTGATCCTCTGTTTCTCCAAAGAAATGAAATAAGAGAGCTATTTAATTCAGATAAAGATGAATTTTTAGGAAGTATGGGGATCATTTGAAAAGGATACAACAAAGGAGGTAGAATATTTATTTTAATTGAGTGCACTCTGCCTAGCAAGGATAACGGAAGTCTATTCCAACATGCTAGATCCTCCCCCTAAATTAAATTTGTCTAAAACCCAGAAGAGATCAGGCCACTCTACCCTGTCAAATGCTTTTTCAGCATGTTCAGCTTGGCCTATTGCAAGATGATATTTAGCATACATTAGGGATTTCTTTGCATTGCCCAAAAGAATTGACTCAAGGGCATCTTTGACAGTGGCATCATGCTCTTTTTGTAGTTTATTCAGTTCCTTTTCTAGATTTGATTGGACTTTCCTTTTTTTTTTTCTTTTTTTTTTTTGCAGCTACATATGAAATGATAATACCACAGTTATAAGCCTAAGCTGTATCCCAAGGGAGACCTGGAGACACAACTGTTTTATCATTGTCATTTAGAAACAGTCTGAACCGTTCTTTAAAATAATTCTTGAAATGAGGGTCCTTAATCATATAGTTATTAAATCGCCAATATTTTGGCTGTTGACTCTCATTACTAAGAAATTCAAGATATACTGGAGCATGGTTCGAGATTACCATGTTGTCAATAGAGCAGGTCAAAGCATTTTGTAGGGAGAAAGTTGGGATAAAAAATAATCTATCCTAGAAGAAATTTCGTGTACATTTGAGAAAAATTCCCTATCATTGGGATGATGTAATGATTCCTCACTCAGACTGGGATCCATTTGCATGCTTTTATTGGTAAAGTTCGTCTCTGTGACAGATAAAGAGCTCTCCATACATCAGTAAGACCAATTTCATTACAGTATTTCAAAAGCGATTTACCTAGATTTAAGTTAAAGGGGGCCACTACATGTGATTTGTCTAATCGAGGTATAGTGCAGCAGTTAAAGTCACCTGCAATTACAGACGAGGCATAAAGCCAATTAAAAAATAAAGAAAAAACGTGTGTGAAAAGAGAGGTTCCAGGAGGGGCATAGACATTGCAATAGGAAATTTGTTCTCCATATAGAACACCCTTAATCATTACATACAGGTACCTCCCTGCTGTTACATACAGAGGAGGTCGGAGACACAGGTACAGTTTATGATGTTTATTTGAGACAACCAGAGCAGTGAGCAGGTGAGTGAAAGCAGATTAAATTCTAGACAGATGATTATCAAGACAGTGATACTTGACTTGATCTTCACTCCAGGATTCAATGAAGGCAGACAGACGTTGCACGGATGAAGCACAGAGACACTCGCAGAGGACTGGAACACACGGAGGAACTAGGAGACACACTGGAGACAGGTAAGTAGTCCGTAAGGTAAGCATTCAGGTGAGTATGCATTAACGAGACCAGACAATGACTGAGTGACTGTGAGTGTCTTCATAGTGCTGCTGATTGAGCTGGTGATGAGTGTCAGGTGCGTGTAATCAGAACTCTGGTGAGGGAGTGCGACGTGATTGGCTGGGTGCAGAGCCTGGCATGTCTGTGACACCTGCATTGTCTCTTTTAATTTTTAAACTGCGATAAAGGTAAAATGCTTATGAACTAATATCACCACTCCTCTGCTCTTACTACTAAAGGACGCTTGACCTACCTGTTGTGTTTGTGTAGGACTCAATAACCACACCGTGTACTTCGTTCATATCAGATTTATCAACTGACGCCAACCTCTTGCGTTTTTCCGACCTTTGCCGTAAACCACTGCTGTAAGCCTTAAAGGCACTGTAACCTGTCACATGCAGTGTATAACATAACAGAGTCCAACAGGACCCAATACTGAACGTTTTCAGACATAACATTTTCCCCCCACCCCCCTGGAAACTAGAACATAACATTTAGCCCCATTTCCCAGTGTCACTATCACCCCGTCACATAGTCCCCATGCCAGATGGGCGGGACCCTCAGTCTCTGAGGGCGTGCTGGCCGTGAAACTGCAACGGGCGCTGCTGGTGGATTACCCCCCCTCCAATTATCTCTTGGCTGTGGCTGCCAACTTAGAGCCGCTGCTGGGGACAGAGGTGATGCAGGTACGGTGGGGGCTGCAACTCTGTGCAGGCGGTTTGAGTGCCAACGAGTCCCATTCTCCAGTCTGTAAGTAGCCGGCCCCAACTGCTTAGTCACCCGCAGGGGCTCTGACCAGTATGACTGCAGCTTATTTTGGCAGTGAAGGCGTTTGACCCTGACCCAAACCCCTGGAGAAAGTGAGGGGGTTTTCACCCTGTGCGTGGCATCAAACCTCTCTTTCATCTGAGCCTGCGAACTTTTCACCTGAGCTCTTGCTTTCTGGAGCCCTGGGCTCCCACGTGCCGGAGCTAGCTCAGCTCTCAAACAGTCCAGTGGTTGTTTTAGTTCACGCCCAATCATGAGCAAAGCAGGTGACACTCCTGTGGTGGAGTGCTTGGATGCCCGGATGGTTAGGAGAGTTTGGTTGAGCGCGTCGCTGAAGACAGGCTCGGATTCCATTTTTGAGAGTTTTATTCAGTCTTTCCACCCCCCCATTACTCTCTGGGTGATACACTGCCGTCCTGATGTGCTTGATGGACCGTACCATGAGAAACTCTGTGAACTCCGCAGATACAAATTGGGGCCCGTTATCCGTTGTGACGACACTGGGGAGGCCCCACCGCCCAAACAGGCTGTCTAGGCGGTCGATGATGGTGTGTGCAGAGATGGAGCTCAGCTGAAAAACCTCTGGCCACTTTGAATGAAGATCGTGCACAACCAGCAGGTAGCGAGCGTGAGCAGGTGCCCCATGAAGTTCGCCACAGAGGTCAACCTGAATATGCTCCCAGGGTGAAGAGGGCCAAGGGGTCGGGGTGAGAGGGGCTGTGGTGGGCTGACCAGTTTTCCCACTCAGGAGGCAGCAAGCGCAGTTACGTACCATCTCCTCAACATCAGGGTCTATGTTGGGCCACCACACTGTGTCACGGCAGCGCTGCTTCACCTTGACCACCCCCAGGTGTCCCTCATGCGCCATGTGTAGTACTCTGGACCTGAGAATCTCTGGAACGACTGCACGGTGGCCACGGGCCAGGCACACCGCTCCCCAGCAGGAGAGCTCATTACGGAAACGGTAATAGGGAAGCAGCCTGTCATCCACTTTGGCAGGCCAGCCATCCTGGACACATAGGTACGGAGCATCGTGAGGACCTCATCAGCAGCTGAGGCCTGCTGCAGCTCCGCCAGAGTGACTACTGAACTGAGGGGCCCGTGCAGGATGTGGACCCAGTCTTCGTCGCTCTCTGTGTCTGCTGTCACCCCGCCCGTCTCCTTCGTCACCGACACCGCTCTAGACAGGAGGTCAGCTACCGTGTTGGCCCGCCCAGGCAAAAACTCCAGGCTGAAGTTGTACTGGTTAAGCCGGTCAGCCCACCTCAGAAGTCTCATGGGCCTGTGCCCCGAGCCTTGAGTAGCCAGCAGTGCCGTCAGTGCTTGGTGGTCTGTGCGGATGGTGAAAGGCCTCCCGTATAGGTAAACATGCCAGCGTTCACATGCCCACAGGCAGGCCAGGGCCTCCCTCTCCCCTACTTCTGCTCTGCAGGGGTAAGTGCCCGTGAGGCGAAAGCCACTGGCCGTTCCACCCCCTCCTGAGTCTGGGAGAGCACAGCGCCTAGCGCCACCCCGGAGGCATCGCAGGTGACCATGGTGGGTGCAGTCAAGCTGAAATGGGTCAGTGTGTGGGTGGGGAAGTGAGCTGCTGTTTGATGATGCGCACGGCTTCGTGGCAGGCTGGGGTCCAGTCCCACGGAACATCCTTCCTGAGCAGCCGGCGCAGGGGGGCCGTTGAGTCAGAGTAGTGTGGCATGAATCTGAGATAGTAGGCGGCCATCCCCAGGAAGGACGACAGCTGGGATGGTGACTGTGGGTCTGGCAGGGAAAGAATGGCCTCAGTATGGGACACAATTGGGGCGATGCCCTCCTTCGAGAGTCTGAAGCCCAGGAACTCGACCTCCTCAACCCCAAACATGCATTTCTCAGAGTTCAGTGTGACGCCATGCTGTTCGAAACGCTGAAAAACCTGCTCCAGGCGATCATCATGCAGTGCGGTGGAGGGCGCATGCACCACCACATCATCCAGATAGATGGAGACACCCTGGATACCGGCCAGTATGAGTGACATTATCTTCTGAAAACAGCTCGGGGCTGATGAAAGTCCAAACGCCATGCGTTTAAATCTGAAAACCCCCACGTGCGTGACAAACGCTGTAAGGTCCATGCTGGCCGGTGCCAGAGGCACCTGCAGGTAGCCGTTACGTAAGTCCATCTTACTAAAAACAGTGGAGCCGTGGAAATGGCTAGTGAGCTCCTCAGCTGTAGGTAGGGGGTACTTATCAGGGATGATGGCTTTGTTTACATCTGTGAGGTCGACACAGAGTCGCAGTCCGCCCCCCTTTTTCTTGGCTATTACCAGGTTAGACACCCACGGTGATGCGTCAACAGGCTCTATGACGTCCGCCTCCACCAGGCGATGAAGCTCGGCCTCCACCGCATCACGGAGAGCCAGGGGAATGCGCCGAAGGGGCTGGATAATAGGGTGGACCGACAGGTCAACCGTAGGCTGGTGTACAAATCCAGTCATACGGCCCAGCCCGTTGAATAGTTGTGGGTAGCGGTCAGGCCAGGAGGTAGCGACCTGCAGGACATGCAGGCCCCTAGCATCACTCACAGTAAAACCCAGGGCAAGGAACAAGTCTAGGCCCATAATGTTAGCTCCCTTCCGGGTGATGCAGAACTTAGCGGCAGGCGCACATTGTTGATCATATCTGACGGGGAGGCGGGCCACACCCAGAGTGGAGATGGGAAAATGGCCGTAGCCTAACAGGGGTTTAGCTGCTGCGTCCAGAGGCACGTGACTGAAGAAGCGTCATATGTGCATTTGTTCAGGATTGACACTTTAGCCCCTGTGTCCACGAGGAGTGGAATGAGAGCTGTGCCCACGCGGCATGTGCAAAGCTTGAATGAAGGCTGTGGGGTCTGTACAGTGTTTATGGGGACAGCAGCAGTATCATGGCAAGCAGGAGAGGAGCGACAGCAGCGTGCGAAGTGGTTCAACTTATGGCAGTTTCGACAACGTTTTCCCTGGGCAGGGCATGACTGATCTCTGGTTGCATGTTTAGGAGAGCCACAGTTGCTACAGCTCTTGAGCCCACTCTCCCTGGGCCCCCTGTCCACTCTCTGTACATCCAAACTGTCACTCACCCTGTCAGCTGCCTCTGCAGTCGCTGTGTGCTGAACTAACGGTGGTGATGACGTCACAGGCTCGTGCAGCGCGAACGAACTTGCGTGCCTCTGCTAGAGCAGTTTCCAACTGCTTTCCAATTACTAAAGCATCCGCCAGTGTTGTGGAGTCTGGCTCTAGTAAAAGTCTCTCCCTCAGTTGGTTACATGACGTTTTCTCTATTAACTGGTCAACAATAAGTCCATCCTCCAAAACCCCAAAATCACAAAGTCTAGCCAGCTCACGCAATGCTGATACATAGTGGGCAACGGTTTCACCTGGCTTTTGGGTCCTCTGACGAAACTCAAAACGATGCATCCGCCGGCTTCGTCCGCAGCTGAAATGAGCCTTTAAAGCGGCCGTGGCTGTGACGTACTTATCATCCGATAAGGTGAGCGTGGCGAAGATTCGCTGGCCCTCCTGCCCGAGACAATGGCGCAGGAGCGCGCACTTCCTCGCCTCCGCGAGGTCCGAGTGTCCCAAAGCCAGCAAATAATCCTCAAACGATGTCAGCCAGCGATCCCATGGAACAGCTGGATCACCAGGAACAGGTAGGAAAGGAGGCGGTGGTGGTAAGACGAGTTCAGACATCCTCGTTCGCCAAATGTTGTGTTTGTGTAGGACTCAATAACCACACCGTGTAACTTCGTTCATATCAGATTTATCAACTGACGCCAACCTCTTGCGTTTTTCCGACCTTTGCCGTAAACCACTGCTGTAAGCCTTAAAGGCACCGTAACCTGTCACATGCAGTGTATAACATACAGAGTCCAACAGGACCCAATACTGAACGTTTTCAGACATAACACTACCCAGTCTGTTGTAGCTTCAGATGTTCTAATTCCATTAATTGTGTCTCCTGGAGAAATGTTAAATTAACTTTTTCTTTTTTAAAAAATAGTAACATTTGTTTTCGCTTTATGGGACTATGGATGCCATGCACATTCCATGAACACATTTTTATAGATGCTTAACCTGACATGAGTCAATAAAAAAAAAAAACTTTTCTCCTTGAGAATACAGAATTCAATGCATTTATATATCAAAAATAAACATATATATGACCCCACATTGGTAAAGTAACCACAGAACAAAATATGCAGAACTAACAGCCTCCAAAGAAACATCCCACCTGTGATCATAGTTCGATCCCAGGGAACGCATGTGCTCATAAAGAGTATATGTACTATAAACACTAAGGGTAGGTTTAGGGATGGGGTGGGTGTAGTTGTTATTAAAAAAAACAAACTAGTTTTGCTAAATGGAAAGAGGAGAAATTGTGTAAAAACTCCACACATTGTATTTAAATGAACACGCATTTTGATTGGTAACGGCAGTCAAACTTCTTTCATGACGACAGACGTAACACGACACTGTCATTATTTTTACGCCAGCTAGAGGGCGCATGACTTCAAACATAAATATAAGTCGTAAAAAAGTTCCTTGAAAAACAACCTATAGGCCATTTTTTGTTGGAGGAAAGTCTCATTAAATACCTATGCAAAATAGAATTAAAGTATTAAAAATACTGTAGCATAAGAATGTTTTACACAAATACACACAGCTGTGACGCAACAGAGAGCATTTCTATAGAAATTGGAATTATTATTGAAATAAATGTGTGACTACAATTGTTACAGAACTCTGACAGGAGGATGTTAGTGAACCCAAACACAAGACTGCAAGTGAATGTAGTGATCATGAAATGTATCAGAGTATGCAAGAATGAAGTCTGAACTTAATCTCACTGATTCTTGAGAGAAAGACCAAACATGTTTGAGATGTTAGTTTTTATTATTGAATACACATTATTATAAACTGATATATTTGTAGACAAGGTCTCAGCTAATGAACATGTAAGGGAACAGGTTTTCTGAAAATGTTCTTCTAAAAAGTACATTTATTCACTTCAGAACTAATTTGTGTCAACTCCGTCAGACGCATTAAAAAGATGCTATTTTAATTTGATCATCAACAACAGTGTAAAAAATACACATGACAAATACAGCAGTAGTAGTAAAGTGAGATCTGTGTGTCTCTGAGAGAAATATAAACAATAAAGCCTTACAAATAAGAGTTTTACAAATCTGACACTGAAAGAGAAGCTCAAATAATCATCAGTATTTATTATGACAAAAACACACTTGAAGAATCTTTAAGTTCAGCGTTCTGCTTCAGATTTAAGCATCCTGAAAAAGATGAACATGTAAAGCCATAAATGAATCAATCTCACCAATATTAATATATGCTGAATCAGTCATCATCATCATGTACCTGATGTGTGAATATGTGCTTGATCTCCTTCAGCTCTTTGGATCTGATGTGATAAACCACAAGAATGACAGTAGCCACGCCCACCGAGCAGAGAGGACCAATCGGATCACAGCTTCAGTAGGACCACAACAGTGGACTGAGGAATAAAAACATCAAGTGAGATCAGCTCAGTCAATAAACGCTAAATATCATCACGCTGCGTACCTGACATGTGTGACAGAGTTGAGTGATGTTCAGATGTTGAGTCTGGTGGCTGATGGGATTGTTCAGCACACGCTGTAGGTGTTTTTATCCTGATATTCCACCTCCAGAGGTAGAGAGAGACTGATGCTGAGATCAGACGCACTGATGCTGGACAATGAACTGCTTCCTTTGTACCAGGAGAGAGTCACAGACTCACATTCACCACACACCAATGAACATGATGATGATGATGATGATGAAGAACATTGAGAAGAGTTACTGCTGATGACAGGAACAGGCAGACGAGCTGAAACATGAGAGAATAAAGAGAAATGAGGATGAATGAAGAGATTCAAGAAACATCCAGAGGAACCAAGATGATCAAAAGTAGAGCATTTAAAAAATTGATAGAAAGTTAAATAAACCTGCTGTTCATGTGAAAGTGAGAGAATTAGTCATTTGAACTCATTAGTCATGATAAGATACTTCTTTAGATCTAAAACATGTGAAACTATATTAACTCACCGTAGACAATGAGACGAATATAAGAAGTAGTCCCTATGAGAGTGTTGGTCTGTAGTTGATAAACTCCAGCATTTCAGTGTGTGTTTGTGATGGTCAGAGATCCAGTTTGATTGTCCAGCTTCAGTCTGTCTCTGAATCTCTCCCATCATCAGAATCAATCATCATCATCATCATCATCATCATCTTCAAGTGAGCTGTCATCCGTTTATTGATTTCAGCTATACAGTTTTTCCAAACCTCCAGAGAATCACCATCATCCTTCATTTCAGTAAGACAGAGTCGAGAGTGACTGAATCTCCCCCTTCACTGACACTGAAACAGAGTTTGTCACAGATAAACTGATATAATCGTTTTGTAATTCAATAGTTTAAAATTTAAATTGAAATAACAATATCATAAAACAGCAAAAAGAAACTAAATGGATGTAAGTGAGTACAACCCCTTTGAAAAGTAACATTCCAATGAACACAAAACAATTTCCAAAATGTTGACAAGACTAAGTTTAATATAACATCTGTTTAACTTAAAAACATGAAAGTAAGGTTAATATATAACTTAAAGAACAAAAATTTTCAGTTTTACTCAAATTAGGGTGATTGCAAAAATGAGTACACCCCACTGAAAGTCTCTGGAGAAAAAGCTAAATTGTTAGACTTACAAATGTATACTTAACAAGGTGAGTCTAATTAATTTATTAAAAAATATGGAGGCCATTCAAAGTACTAGATGTAGTAGTTTTTGTGTGGGGTTGTAACTCTTTTTGCATCACACTACTTTGAGTAAAAATGAAAACGTGTAATCTAATTATATTATTAACTACTTCATGTTATAAGTTAAACAGATGTTATATTAAACTTAGTCGTGTCACACCATTTTGGAAGTTGTTTTTGTTGTGGGAATTGTTTAAAAATGGTACTTCTTCAAGGGGTTGTACTCATTTACGCTGAGCACTGTATGAATTAATTTCACTTTGTCAAAAAAACAAGTTTAAAAACAATACGTTTGCCTTATTATTATTATTATTATTATAAGGCAAGACACTACGGGGACAGTCCAATCACGGTGTGCTATGAAGGGGGGGTGACTAAGAAGGGCTCGCGACGGATGCACATAGGACAGGATGGGCCAGACAAATCGGGGACTGAAAGACACTGTAGTCATCCTCCCAATCCCATATAGCCTGGCGCCAGTGGGGCCTAGAGCATATAGGGAACACAAAATATAGTCATTACCCAGAACTTGGTCGGGCCATAGACGCGGATTCATAAGCTGGTCACAATTGTGAGGCTTATGCAGAAAGGACCTGCGTCTGTAATGTAGGATTGTCCAGATTATAAGACCTGACAAACGTGGACAGCGAGGCCCAGCCGGCCACCACACAGATTTCGGAGATGGGCACGCCACTGGACCTTGCCCAAGAAGAGGCCATGCCTCTCGTGGAATGTGCTCTTAACACCCATAGGGCATTGTAGGCCTACCCAGGTGAAAAAAAAAATACATTTCTATAATTTACTTAAAGGGGACCTAGTATGCAAAATTCACTTCTGCATGGTGTTTGGACATAAATGTGTGGCGCGGCCTATGGCGACAAAGCGCGCAAACTTTCCCGCTGAAATGGGCGGGGTAAAGCCCTATATAAGTGAGCATTTCGCCATAGGCCACTCAGGCCATATCGACTGAAGCGACGACACTGAGCCGCAGCCTAGTGGCACGGCAAGTAACGCAGTACTCGTTCCGTATCTCAGGGAACCGAGGTACGTTAGTAACCGAGTAAGTTCCCTTTCGATACTTCACTCATACTGCGTATGGGGGACCGAATCAACCAAGCCGTGCCCCACCTGCGGCGGGGGGAAGGAGGAAAACGACTGACTGACCGGACACACGACGGAGACGAAGTCAAGTAGGAAGGCCGAAGCCGCCGTAACCCCTGTGCACTACGAGGGAGAAACTCCCGGGTTTTGCGCAAAACGCAGAACTATTATGGCCGCGTATTTACGCCGAGAGGACCCGAGCTTGCAAGGTTGGAACGTCCAATTGATAAAATCTGGCAAAAGTGAACGGCGAGGACCAGCCGGCCGCCTCACAAATGTCTTTAATGGAAACTCCATTGGACCAGGCCCAAGATGAGGCCATACCCCTAGTGGAGTGGGCTCTTACTCCTATGGGGCAAGGGGTGCCCACCGAGGAATAACAGAGCGTTTTAGCATCGACAATCCAACGTGAAAGACGTTGCTTTGAGACCGGAAACCCTTTGGTGCGGCCACCAAAGCAAACAAAGAGCTGATCAGATTGCAGGAAGGGTTGTGATCGCTTGATATAAACACGCAGTGCCCTGACAGGGCAAAGTAATTCCTGCTCCTGTTCGCCCGGCATAGGGGGAAGCGCGGAGAGCGAAATAACCTGCGACTTGAAAGGTGTAGAAAGCACCTTGGGAACGTAGCCCACCTTAGGTTTCAGCACGACTCTAGAGTCGCCTGGCCCAAACTCAAGGCATGCAGGGCTAACAGAAAGGGCCTGCAAATCACAACACGCTGATTCGACGCCCAGTGCAAGAAGCAGGGCCGGTTCTTAAGAGTCAGGGGCTAGGTCGCCAGACGCCCAGGGCCTCAAAGGGCGGGCCAGGTAGAGCTTGAGGACCCCCCCCAAAGAGAGGTCCCAGGAAGGAACCGTAGGGGTTCCGTGGTGGATGCACGCCTGGAAACAACCCCTTAGAAACCTTACGACAAGGTTGTTCCGACCTACTGACTGGCCAGCAATGGGAGCGTGAAACGCTGCGATGGCTGCTACGTAAACTTTGAGCGTGGAGGGGGCTCGCCCCGCGTCCAGGCACTCTTGGAGGAAGGACAGTATAGCGGCTACGTCGCATTCCTCGGGTGATGTGCGTGTAGAACACAGCTAAAAAATGACCGCCCATTTTTGAGCATGAAGGCGTCTAGTGGACGGGGCTCTAGCTTGCGAAAAATGGTATTTTTTAGCACGTTCCAGGGGAGGTCAGATGGCTCCCCACCGAGGGACCAGAGGGCAGAGCCCACAGCTACGGCAGGTGGTTGCCAGGAGGGTTCTGTTCGCTGAGAGAGGAAGGTCCCGTCAGTGGGAATCGGCCAGGGGGCTTTCGTGGAAAGCCTGAACAGCTCCGAGGTTCCAAACTGGCACCTCCCATGAGGGGCCACTAACAGAAATCTGTGTGTTCCATGACACCGCCTGATGACATGAGGGATCAGGGACTGAGGGAAAAAGCGTAGTAGCGAAGGGTGTGATGCAAAGAGTGGGCCCAGCGCATGTATTCTTTGAAAATAAAGTGGGCAATGAGAGTTGTCCTTGAGAGGCGAAGAAGTCTACCGCCGCATCCCGAAGGACCTATCAAATGGTTGGTGAACTGTTGGGGAGGGAGAATAAACCCGTCTGAGGGGACATTGTTACGGGACAGATGTCTGCTCCAGGTTGGTTTCTTTTCTGGGGGCGGGTTTGGGTCGCTCTGAGGATCACCCCGAACCGTTGAAGAAGCCCATTGCTAGCAGCGTTTCACCAGAGGCATAGGCGGCTGGACGAAAAAGACCTCCTTGACGGTTGATGTAGACCACCACTGCATGCTGTACGATTGGGGACCTAAGACGTGGCGATCGTCAAATGAGACTGAAAGGCCGGTCAGGGCTCGATAATCACTGGCCAGCATCTCGAGGCCAGTTGTGGCAGGATGGATTTTCCTCGTGGGACCACGAGCCGAAGCCCGGACTGCCCTCGCCACAGAGCGCCCCAACCCAGGGTTGGACGCTTCCGTCGAAAGAAACCGTTCTTCGTGGCACCGCCGGCAGGGGTACTCCAAAGACTGAACCAAGAAGGGTTCGTTCCAGGGCTTCAGGGCTGCTACACAGGCCGGATGACCTGAACGCAGGCGGCCGTGTCGCACGCGGGAGGAGGACCCGATATTTCAGCCAGTATGAAGTGGCCGCATTCGTAGCAGCCTAGCTGCAGCAACAGGGGAGGCGGAAGCCAGTCAGCCCTAGCAACCTCTGGAATAGCTTCCGAGGGCGGTAGCTTTGTTCTTGACGGAAAGAGCGCGAGCTTCGGAATGGTAGAGCGCGCTTGACGAGGGGAATACTGCAGTTTTCATACGGACTGAGTCGAGAACTGCACTTCCTCCCCCACGGAACGAACGATACGTGAGTGGGAACGTGAGCTCTTGGCTAAATTGACCCTGAGAACCCCAGACACTGTAGGGGGCGTGAGGAGCAGGATCTGTGGTGTTCCAGCTCTGTCCGCGAGCTGGCAGGCTGAGCCAGTCGCGAGATGCGTCAGAACGCGTATACCTCTGTCTCAGAGGGGAAGCGCAGGTTCATACACTTCGTGAACAGTGCGAGGAGCAGAGACAACCCGAGGGAAGGACCGTATATGGTAAGCCACACCATCGAATGCGAATCTCAAGAATCGCCGGTGCTTGGGGGCTCTGGATATAAAGTAAGCATCTTAAGGTCCAGCGAGCAGAACCAGTCCCGTGACATACTTTTGGGTTTTGTGGGAGGATCTGTTCGATTGCACTATGAACTTTCGCTTCATGAGTGAAAAGGTCAGGAAGTCTGAGGTCCCAGAAATGGGTTCTGAGGACCGCACCGTCTTCTGGAACAGGAAGTTAACGGCTGTTAGAAGCCCGAATCGCTTGCGAAGGGCGGACACTATTTGTATATAGCCCTTGTCCTCAGAAGAGTTAAAAAACTTGTCGGACCGGAGGCCGTTGAGGCAATCGTACGGCTGTTACCGTAGTTTGAATACCCGCCGAAAAGAGCGGGGGGGTCGTCTGGAAAACTGGAGCGAGTAACCTAGGCTTATGTTCTCAGAATCTATAATTGATACGCAGGGATGGCATGCCAAGCCTCGGGCCCGGGTTAGCAAGGGGGAATGACATCGGATGGCGGCCCGCATAGGGTGGGGGGGGGTCGCACACCGATATGGAGGAACAGAGGAATTAAGCTCTTTTGAGGAGAGTCTGTAAAAAATTGGTCGCGTGATACCTAACGGCCGGGGGTTGTGAGGGGCAAACATGTGTGGGCCCTTTTACGCAGCTGATTTGTCCCGTGCCCGGATGTGTTAACGATGGCGAGGGAGTATGCACGAGCAAGCTTTCGGGGGTCCGGCCCGCGCGCAGCGAGAAATTGCCCCGTCCTCTTCCTTTCTGGCCGATCAGGACGACTTAGGAGGCGCGGGTCAGCACAATCTTGGGCCGGGGTCCCTGGAGTTTGGGAAAAGTCGAGCGCTTAGAGGAGCGCGAGCGATCGGTGGTGCTTTGGGGCGCAAGCTAGTGAGGAAGAGGGAGATGGTTTTCGTCTGCTGAGCCGGCGCAGGCCTGGGGCGGATGGGAGCAGACGCGGAGCTTGAACGCTGGGAGGAAATGTCTCATCGCTTGAGAAGACTTAGTGCTGCGTTTTGGTTTGAAAGCGATCTGTGAACCCCTACCACTGCTGGGTCCAAAGAGTACTGGACGGGGGAGACAGGGTATCCGGAAGGCCGTCTTGTCCGATCTTTAATCTCCGGCAGGTTAAGCCATAAATGGCCGCTCCAATCGACCAGGCTGCCATCGATCTCCCCAATGGCTGGGCGCGGCCTTCGTGGCCCACAGGGGCTAAGTCAGTCACGCGCGGAGGTCCCGGAAGCAGTTTCTTCAATGCCAGACTCATCCATGGAGGCGGAGGATCGTTTGGCTTGAAAGACCTGGAAGATGGCCATTAGAATGGAGCGCTGAGGCGGCTGGCCTGCAGGGCGTACGCTCTTCCGGCGATGGGCGGAGGGGTCCTGCAGGGCCTGCGACGGGATGGGAACGCTTGGTCTTCCAGCCCAACAGCCGCGGGCGGACCAGAGGTGGGCGCCACTGCTTCATCAGGGGCGGCAGGTGTTCGTATCCCTTTTCCTCCGAGCCTTCGACTTAGGGGAGGGCTGACCGGGTGACGTGTGCAGGTGGGCATGAGTACGGGAGCGCGCCATGACTTGGCCAGTTCTTCATGAACTTCAGGAAAGCATGGGGCCCGAGTGTGTCGAGGGGCTTGGCGGCGCGCCTGGGAGAAATAAGAGGAAACCACAATACAGGCGGCTTGGCGATGGCTTCCCTAGTGGGGCCCAGTCGAGGTCAATTCCTCTACGGCCTTAGATAGGACGCGGAAAAAAAGCTCGGCTGTCCAACTGGCCACGATCAATGGGCCCTCCAGGGGGGCGGGGGGCGGGGTCGTCCGACTCGCACCATCCACGTGCTCGTTCGGAGGCTGCCAGAGAATGGAGCGTCGAGCTGCTCATATCAGATCCGCCGGAAGAGACAAGGTGCGTGCATCGTGAGGGCGTTGATAGGGGCGGGCGGAGAACAGAAACGCTGGAACTGCTCTCTGCTGGGGAAGCGAGACACGCGGGCAATTGGGCCCGACGTGAGCCGCCCAACTCGTGCACGATGGCCGGTTACCCGCTGTATCTTCATAGCGGCTCGCGGGAGAAGGCGAGGAGGAAGGGCGCGATCGCGGGGTCATTCCCCTTGAGAAACGCCCTTAAGCGCCAAGGGACGCCCGGCAATGCACTCTCAGTGCGGGCATGAGCCCCCAGCAAGCGAGTTCATCCGCAGGGGGCTTGCCCAAAGCATCCAACTCACTCACCGATGGCCGTCGCCTCGTGCAGAGAGGGGATCTGCACGTAGTGCAGTGTGGGGCATGAAAATGCCGGGCGCCGTAAAACGGCGATTGTTGTGGCCTTAGAACGGCGAGGGCGTCGGGCTTAAGCGGTGAAAAACCGCTGTGGGGAAAGTCTATTAAAGCGGTTAGTAAACGCGGGAAAAAAAACAGCCAATTAGATGAGCCGGATGGGCGGCAGGAGACGCGCTGAGACCGGGGCCGGAAAGAGCAGGAAGCGGGACGGAGCGGCGAGGGCGATGGCGAATCCGGCGACTCAGCAGGGGTCCGCTTGCGGGGCATGTTCGACGGCCCGGCAGAGCTTCTTCCTGAGGCAGGCGCGTTCCTTCCAGGCGGGGCAGGCTCAGCGAGGATCAGCGAGGAGGAAGCGAGTCGTTCGCTGAAGGAGAAAGGACTGAGTGGACTTGGCGAAATGCTCACGATATAGGGCTTTACCCCGACCCATTTTCGGCGGGAGGACAGTTCACACGCTTTGTCGCCATAGGACGCGCAAGCAAAGCCGCGCAGCGTAATTGGTTCAACGAATTGCAATGAGTGAACAATGACGATTGCACGAGATGCACTGAGTTATTGAAAAGGCTTCCGTAGCGGGGAAAAAGGGCGATTTTTCCCTCATACGAGTACGAGTGAAAGTATCGAAAGGAAAAAGCGTTTCCAGAATCCCGCAGGTGATGTCAACAAAAGCCATAGGGACCCGCCCACGAATGCTGAACAAGACCTGCCGTTTGAAACTGACCCTCATGAGCGACGTTAACAGCGAGTTGTACACGTTGACAGTGATTGCGACGACGGAGGGCATGACTCCCAAGCGTTTTAGGTATCTAAAGATATTTTTTAAAAGGAAACAAAGACATTTGCTGTACTGTTTCAACCCCTCTCTCTTTGAATACAAGGGCCATTGGAAGACACAAATGTGTGATGTGATCAAGCCCTGTAGGCCAAGATGGTGTAAACGGGGGTCTACAAATTGTCACCACTGTAGTACAGTGGGGGCAGTTAATCTTATGATTGAGTCAGTGTGAATGTCTCACATGGGTTCAGTAACATGTCAGGAAGGTTATAGAAGAAATCTAAGTATTGCTCTGGTCTTTGATCTTGGCTTTCTTGTGGCCCTCTCTGGTGCTCTCTCCTCTCTCTCTCTACTCTCTATTTGCTCTCTCTCTCTCTCTATCTCTCACCTCGGTTGATTGAGCGGTGGGTGACGGAGGTGTTTATGTGAGGGCGAGCGAGTGCTGTTGAGGTTGGGAACTTTCTGGTCCCATTTATATTAAGTGTCCTTAACTACTATGTACTTACATTAAATTAATCATTGATACATGCAAACTTATTGTGTAGATACATGTCTTACAGGTACTTATATTTAAAAAACACCTGCATGTAATTAAATTGTAATTACATTTCGGTAATTCCATTTATAAGTACACTGTTGACCCATCACTTAAACCTGTGACCAGACCCTTACACTACCCATACCAGCAGAGCTTCCTAAACCTACCCGGTATTATACCACCTCAATAGTGGCAATAGTGTTTTGCCAATTTTCCATATGATCCCAATAAGTCATGTTACTTATTTTTTATGCGTTAAGTACTAATAGTTTAAGGCCACTTAAATTAAGTGGGACCACTTTTCTTTTTATTTCTCTTGCTATTTTTACTCTTTATCTATAGTTGTTTTTTTTTGTGTGTTTGCTGTTTTGGGCCCGTGGGCTGTCCTGCCCTGTTCTTGAGGAAGCATGACGGCCCACGCGGGCAGGTTCTAAAATCCACTTACGCGGCCGAACACGCTGTGACGGTGGGTCGCGGGGGTGTGGAAGAATGTTGGTTGGCCATGGAGAGGTGGTGGGGGCATAAAGTGTGTGTTATCTGCCTCCGAATGAATTAGTGCGGTGTAGGGCCTTGACACTGTGATAAGGCTACTGAATAGTTGAAAATGGTAGAGTTATTAGTGACGAACGTGTTCCGGTTCTTCCCCGTGCGTTGCCAGCTAAGCGTGTTACTTTATTGACGTTCAACCTTTTGTGAGCGATGAATTTTAAGTCAGGGCTTTATCCAGTATGGTTAAATTGGGTCTCTGATTAAAAAAATTCACAATCAGTGGTGAATCGCCTCTGCTGAAACAGACTGTCTCTTTGAGACGCTTCCGTTCTATATGGTTATCAGGGGATGACCGGTGAGCTAGAATTGCTTTGAATTTCAGAGTTGATGACTTTTGAGTAGCGATCTTTGTCACCACTTGAAGATGAAGTGTTTTGGCTGTGGTAAATTTGGCATGTTATTCGGAATGTCTGATATTAATTACCAGCCAAACGAAATTAGGTGTAGTGAACGTGATCTGGGAATGGTTGTGGGTGGATGTTGGCGGTGCGGTTGAAGGTGATCTTCACCGGGTCCGAGAGCAGAGTCGGTGGACTGCAGGTGAGGCTGTTGCTGGGTCGAGCTCGGTGCATCAGCCTCACGTAAGGCCCATACTGAACTAATTCAGGTGCTAATGTTAACAATTTAGCCCAGTGTGTCACAGGGGTCTGACAAATGCCAGAGAAACACTGGTAATGGTTCAATGAATACGTCTGTTTTTTGCAAGAAGCTTGTGAGGAGGTGTGTGTTGGAGTGGAGGAACGAGCAGCGATGTCAAAAGCCCCCAAAAAAGGAAAGAGAAAAGTAACAAAGCACTTAATGCAAAATGTGCAAAAAAAAGTGATGTGGATGAGGATCAGATTACAGAGAGTGATGATGGTGAGTCTTCCGACTCTAGTGTAACACTTTATCAGAATGAGTTTGTGGGTCGCAGTTATGAGCTGATGATATCAGGCTTTACCAATAAAGAAGTTTACCGTGTGTGAAGAAAATTGTGAGGAATATTAACAATGCTCTGAATGATGATTCTGTTAACTCCACAAGTAGGAAGATTGATGTTTTTTGGCTCTATGTTGTTGTTTTTTCTTTTTTGTTAGTTATGAATGAAGTGCTTTTAGTACATTGAATGTTAAATGGTGCAAGGGCTGTTGAAAAAGAACAAAATATATGAAGTGAGTAAACAGAAAAAATATGATGTTACTTTTTTTACAAGAAAAATCATAGGATTTAAAGAACGCGGTTTTGATGGGCGTGAGAGTTGAGGGTACAACCTGTGTTAAGTCACATACCTCAGTTAGGGGGGAGTGGCTATTTATTTGCAAAGAATTGAGCACAGTCTCCTATGAGGTGGATGAAATTGTAAAAGGTAGGCTCTTAAAAGTTAGAGCAATTTTTGAAGATATGCGCTAAATTTTATTGTGTGTACGTTCCAACTACACCTTTGAGAGAGTGCTTTTTTGGACATACTCTGTTCAACTTTAAAAGACTGTTGCTCTGAGGACTTTTTGTTTCTAGGTGGGGATTCAATTGTACTGAACTCTAGATAGAAATCATATGGAGCCTCATTGGCTTCCGCAATTCGTCTCATTCAATTATTAAAAAGTATGATTTATGTGAATTTGGAGGATTTAAATGGGAATGAAAAGACGAGTTAAACTTGGGTTCATTACGCGTGATAAATGACTTGTCTTTAGCAAGCCTTATGGATAGATTTAGAGTTTTAACCATCATTTGAACATTTTCAATAAGTGTTACATCACACCAGTTAGTTTTTCAGATCACAGTATGGTGCATTGTAAGTTCATTTTAACTTCATTAAAACCAAAAAGTGCTTATTGGCATTTTAATACCAATTTGCTTAATGATCAATTTTTTAAAGAATCTTTTAAGAGTTTTTGGGAAGAGTACAAAACAATGAAGGGTTCTTTTTATTCTTTGCAACAGTGGTGGGATTTTGGTATGGTCCAGATAAGGCAGTTCATCAACAGTATACTCACAACGTACTAGAGAGTTGAACCGTCCTTGGAGTTTTTTAGAAAAAGAAATAATTGGAATTTATGAATTTGGCTCAATCTACTGGTGAAAGTCATTTTTTGGAGCTATGCTCTAAGAAGAAGGCTCAATTAGCAGATCTACTGGGGTATAAAACACAGGGGGCTCTGGTCCATTCACGCTTTCAAAGCATTGATCAGATGGATGTACCGTCCAAATACTTTTTCAGCATGGAAAGGAAGAATGGGCAGAAACGTTTTATCTATGCATTGCGCTCTGAAGATGGAGTGTTAATGTCAGATCCTGCCGGAAATTCGTAAGGAGAGCAGTGAATTTTATCAAAATCCTTATAGTGGTGAGATTGAGCAGGGTGTTGTGTGGATAGTGTTTTTCTTGACAACTTACCAAGAGTCTCTGAGGAGGGTAATGAGGTTCTTTCAGGAGTATTGGCCCTGGGAGAGCTTCATAAGGCCCTGCAGAGTATGGAGTCAGGAAGGGCACCAGGAGTGGATGGCCTTCCAGTTGACTTCTATAAGGCTTTTTGGTTGGAGTAGGGAATGGATCTGCTAGAGGTACTTAATGACGGCTTGTCAAAGGGCAGGTTGCCGTTGAGTTGCCGAAGAGCAGTAATCACTCTTATTCCATTAGACAAGGTTGTTCCTTATCTGGAATGTTGTACTCCTTGGCTATTGGGCACCACTTCAGCAAATAAGGAATAATTTATGTGGTTTGTGTTTAACAGATTGTAACAAAAATGTTGGTTTGTCAGCCTATGCTGATGATATTGTAGTGATTGTCACTAGGCAAAGCGATGTACAGGTTTTGTTTAACCTAGCTGAAGATCTTAGAGCACTGTCCTCTGCTAAAATAAATTGGAAAAAAAGTGAAGCTGTGTTGTTAGGACGATGGATTGATGGAAAACTTGCCTTCCGGAGGGGGGTGTGGGGAGTAAGGGAGGTATAAATACTAGGGGTTTATTTAGGAGGATGACAGTGTTTTACAGAAAAATTGGGAGGGGGTGTTGGACAAAGTTAAAGCACGTTTGGATAAATGGAAATGGTTATTACCAAACATGTCTTATAGAGGGCGTGCTCTCATTGCTAATAATTTAGTGGCGTCGTCTCTTTGGCACAGGTTGGCATGGGGTGACACCTTCGCCACCAATTTTAGATGAAGGTCAAGCGTCTTGTGAACTTTTTTGGGGACAAATTACATGGGTCCCACAGAGTGTTTTGTACCTCCCAAGGAAGAAGGTGAGGCAAGGGTTTAATTCACTTGCAAAGTAGAACTGCGGCTTTTCGTTTACAGTTCCTGCAGCGTTTTTTGGACGGCTCAACAGATTGTAGTGGCATGCTATCAGCTGCACAATTTTGCGTACCCTTGGAGGTTTGGACTGGACAAATCCCTCTTTTTAATGGGACCCAAGGAAACTGGATTTGCCGTTTTTTTATCGGAATCTGTTCAAGTGTGGAGCCTCTTTCGTGTTAAGACTGAGTCATTCTTACTCTCTCTTACTGGCTGCTACAGGAACCATTGATCTATGGGGCCCAGGTGGATATGACTAAGCAGTTGCAACTTACCGGGGTTTAGTACCTCCTTGTCAGGCTTCTAGGGTTTTCATTTTGGAACACTTACGACTTTAACTGGACCTTATTTTAAGTGTGCGGAGGCAACATCCAAGGTTTGGGAATAGATCCGTTCGTTTGGTATCTCAGTTTTTGGGGTTAATTCATGTCTTTACAGTTGATGAAGACCATTTGTTGAAGGACTTCTTTACAGGGAGTGTTTTCCTGATATTGAGGATCCTTTTCCCCTGTTTAGTTGGTAACACTCTCGGGTCGGCGGTCACGCCGGCGTGATCACCGCGTTTTTTATACACCAGTGTGGGTAAAGAGGACTCAAAACTCTGTCAATGTTGCACATCCAATTAAGAGTGATACACCATTTTTAATTGTGGAAGATATTTTTTAGTGTGTACATCAGAGTAACAACAAAATGTTGTGCTTTGTGTTAAATAAAGAAAACTAAATGATGCGTGATCTCGCATCACCTCCGAACGAACTCCAAGTGATAGTTTCAGAGAAATGAACTGTACACCTTAGAATACTAAGGACAAAATAATTAGATATGTCTAAAAAACGTTTTGAAATGTCAGGTTTTAAATCGTTGTAAGTCAATCGAAAAACAAAATGCTGTGTTGATGGAATCTGTATAAAAAAGAGAGCCAGTCCGAAATAGTTGATTTCAGCTCATATCCGCTAGGCGGCCAACGACCACGGAGCCAGCGGTATTCAGACGCAAATTCAGAGTTAATACATGCATTCATAGTCCCAATCGTGTATTTATGGTCTGAAAAGTGTTTGAATACCAAGTTAGCGATTCTCTGGCTATGTTGAGTTCGGTAGTTCCTGGATGGCCTATTCTTACTTTGTGCTCAGGCATGTGTTGGACTAAAGGGGTACAGAGCGACCTCCGGGCTGCAAGGATGAATTCAAAACACAGTATCCGCATTAGAATGGACAATAAACCTGAAAAAATAGACTCCTCTGTATAGAAATTGACAAACATATGAGACTCCATCAGTATTCTCCAAATGTGCATGCTTTTTAAGCCTAAAAGGCCTAGATGAAATGCCATTAGAGGTAACATAACGTTCAGACATTTGCACACAAATACAATATTTAAAGAATATAAGAGAATACCCTTATTTAAAATTGTATAATTATTTTCACAGTATGCATTTTTTCGTATGTTTGCATTGGAATTATGATGAGCTTGAGACATGATCACAGAGGGTTTTTTCACAGCCTACAGTGACTGAAGAGTCAATTAGCAGCTCATTAGAGCTCTTTATCGATCTTTTGGCTTATAAGGTGAGAATCACCCATATCATGTGATTCAAGCCTCACCGCATTACTGGTTCTGACCAAAGATGTTTTTAGAAATTTAATTCTCTCTAATGTGGTATATGAAACAGCAGGCAGCATAATTTTTAACCTCATTTGAAGCAAAAACTCTAGTCAACACCTCAAATACCCGAAAGAAGTCTTGTGAACACAGATTAATATATATTTTTTGGCTTTATTTCATGACTTTAAGTTTTGTGTTTTTCACGAAATACGCATAAACGTGTATTCCTTCACAAATACAAACATGTACAACATCCTCACCCTATTATTGTAGCCTAAGTTTTGTGCTGGAATACAGTGTAATGACACGTGTTACATATAGTTTATGAACAACTGAACAAACAAAAAAAAAGCACAAATGTCGGGCATGTCAAAACTTCTCCAAGGCCACACAACAAATCTCAGACCCCTGAGGGTTTAAACCTGAATCTTGCTGACAGTTTAAGTTTTTCTCATGTGATCTTGGCTTGGAGTCGTGGGGGTTTGTGTTTTTTTTTTGTTCATGTGGTAGGAAGAAAAAAAGTATTAGAGCATGTGTTTAGGGTATAAGAAGCTTTTTGACACAAAATTGAAACACCATGGACATTAGTTTTAACTGGGGCAACGATGTAAACCGAATGTGAGTCTCATATAATAAACCAACATTAATCAAAGAGGGGTAGGGATTAACAAGGAGAAGCTCATGGTGCCATTGCTGTGAATTCTTTTATTTCTGTGTTGAATACGGAAGTCAGTCGAATGACCCACTTCTGTAGCAAGAGAAAAGGTTTCATGCTTTTATATTTTGGATAGGTTAGCGCCTTTATTTATTTAAGTTAAAGAATGTTTTTTCAATTTAATGAAGGGTTTTCTATGAAAGGTAATTTTGGGTTTCAAATATTTCCACATCTGTCAGTGTCTGAATTGTTTAGGACACAAGCTAAATTGGCTATGTATATTAGTCATAAAACAAGATGAACAAAAGTCTAGTGGAGATTTAGGCTGGGTTTGTATCTTTT